>JAQZBX010058101.1:0-17807 GCA_029593785.1 Cabassous unicinctus
ACCTTCACCAGCTCACCTTTGGACGGCCAAGGAGAGCCCACAGGCTGGAGCCATTTGTGCAGCATCCACATCAGGCTGTATTGTCTTGGCAGCCTATTTCTCAGAGGAGGAAAAATGAGGCCAGAAAAGAAACATGAAATTTACCTTCATGGGCAGAAGCAGGCGGGAGAAGCTCCAGGCCAAGGTGCAAAGAGGGGAAAGTTGCTGTAGCCTGCTCCTCCACCCCAACCTTCTGTGCTGGCTCTGAAAACCCATCCACATTAAAGTACAAATGGGATGTCTTAGTGTGTGATGGGGGTCTGTCTTAAGCCAAAGGTATTCATCCCTAAGTGTGAAATAGTAGGCATCAGGGAGCTGGCTGGGAGCAGTACTGACAATTCAGAGAAGGCCTATTGGACCTCTGAATTGACCCTGCCCAGGAGGTGGTAAAGACAGGGTGGCATGGAGCGGAGATCCAGCCTCTGAAGTTAGACAATTCCAAGTTCAGATCCAGATTCCATGTCTCCTGAGCTGTGTGACTGTAGGCAAGTACGTAAACTCTCTGGTCCTCAGTCCCTCCTGCCTAAAACGGGACGGCAAGACCTGCTTCACGGGGTGCGGGGATGACCGAAAGCAAGAACTTGTCTCAGTGCCTGGCACCGAAAAGACAGCTAATGGACAGAAATTCATTCCCAAAGTTCAGCCCTGGACATGCTGCTTCTTGCTTAGTTTCCCAGATCCCCCCTTGTACTCACCATTGGTGGTAGGCAGTAATAAGGACAAGGTGTGCCCACCTGTCCTGGTGCAGGCTCCCAGTGGGGAGAACATCACAGAGGCAGGCCTGGCTCCTTGCTGGACAAGTGAAAATAGGGGTGGGGTGGCGTGGGGGCTGCCAAGTGGTCGTGGAGCCCTGGGCCTCCCTCACTTGCCTGTCATGGCTCAGTCGTCTGCTCAGGGAGGAAGCCCACCCCCGCTCACCAAGCCGGGCGGGCAGCTGCAGGGGTCACGGGAGCGGACCCCGGCAATGGATGACCTGACAATGGTGAATGGCTTTGCGTGTGTAACAGATGAAGGCTCTGTAATTGGTGTTATTACACAGGCATTTCATTGCCATTTTTAATGAATGGACACTTAAACCCAACGGCTCCTCTGCTGAGCACCGCTGCCGTCATTCTAGCTGAGATCCCCGCAGCTGTCAGGGTCGGCTGCTGTCCCTCTCTGATCCCAGTGGGTGCGGTTTGTTTTTCTTTGGCACTCATGACCCAGGAAATACTTTCTGGGAAGGGGCAGGACGGGCTGTTCTGGGCAGGCCACCCCGTCTCCTGCCATGGCACATGCTGTCTTCCTCCAGAGTCGTCCTCTCGGTCTGGGGCTAGGACTTGTGGCTTCAGGAGGGGCAGCTGGCTCAGCTGGCAGAAAGAGGCGCAGGTTCATTCCCTCCAGCCGCCTGCCCCTGGGCATGTTCCTGAAAGCCATGAGCTCACACTTTAACATGCATCAGGATTATCTGGAAGGTTTGCTCAAACAGGTTGCTGAGCCCCCATCCCCACAGTTTCTCATTCAGTGGTTTCGGGTTGTGCCTGAGAATTCATGTTTCTGACCTGTTCTCAGATGCTGCTGGCCCAGGGCCTCACTTTGAGAAGCACTGCCTTCAAGCCTTGTTACTCCAAGTAGAGTCTGTGGACAATCAGCCTCACCGGAGAACTTGTCAGAAATGCAGAATCTCAGGCAGGTCCCCAGACCTCCTGAACCAGAAGAGCATTTTAACAAGATTCCCAGGTGTATATGCCCATCGCAGTTTGAAAAACCTTAAAGCGCAAATGGGTTAGAGGTGGGCAGAGCTCTTGTAGGCAGGACTGGGCAGCTGTGCTTCCCGCCAGGACCAGCTTTGTTCCTCTTCTGTGCATGTGACAGTGAAAAAGACTGGGAGGCTTTGCCATAAAGCACCCACGCCGATGGAGAAAGCCCCAATGTACCTTAATTGCAGCTCTCGCCGTCGTGGCAGGCTGCCTGGCCACCCGGGTCCCCCCGCTCCGTAAGCAGAGGCCCCTGCCCCAGGTGGGCCCAGCCCTGTCTGACAACTGCGCCCCTCTGCCTTTTCCCGCCTGCAGGTGGTAGCCTTCACCTCCCTCTTCTTCATCCTGGTCTCCATCACCACCTTCTGCCTGGAGACCCACGAGGCCTTCAACATCGACCGCAACGTGACAGAGATCCACCGGGTGGGGAACATCACCAGCGTGCGCTTCCGGCGGGAGGTGGAGACGGAGCCCATCCTGACCTACATTGAGGGCGTGTGTGTGCTGTGGTTCACGCTGGAGTTCCTGGTGCGCGTCGTGTGCTGCCCCGACACGCTGGACTTCGTCAAGAACCTGCTCAACATCATCGACTTTGTGGCCATCCTGCCCTTCTACCTGGAGGTGGGGCTGAGCGGCCTGTCGTCCAAGGCGGCCCGCGACGTGCTGGGCTTCCTGCGCGTGGTGCGCTTCGTGCGCATCCTGCGCATCTTCAAGCTCACGCGCCACTTCGTGGGGCTGCGCGTGCTGGGCCACACGCTGCGGGCCAGCACCAACGAATTCCTGCTGCTCATCATCTTCCTGGCCCTGGGCGTGCTCATCTTCGCCACCATGATCTACTACGCCGAGCGCATCGGCGCCAGGCCCTCCGACCCGCGGGGCAACGACCACACCGACTTCAAGAACATCCCCATCGGCTTCTGGTGGGCCGTGGTCACCATGACGACGCTGGGCTACGGGGACATGTACCCCAAGACGTGGTCGGGCATGCTGGTGGGGGCGCTGTGTGCGCTGGCCGGCGTGCTCACCATCGCCATGCCTGTGCCCGTCATCGTCAACAACTTCGGCATGTACTACTCCCTGGCCATGGCCAAGCAGAAGCTGCCCAAGAAACGGAAGAAGCATGTGCCGCGGCCGCCCCAGCTTGAGTCGCCCATTTACTGCAAGTCGGAGGAGACCTCACCCCGGGACAGCACCTACAGCGATACCAGCCCCCCTGCCCGGGAAGAGGGAACGGTGGAGAGGAAACGGGCAGGTGAGCCCGGGGATGGGGAAGGAAAGCCCCCTCTCATCCAGGGGTGGAGGGAGTCCCCAGATGAACTTCAGCCCTTAGGATCTGGGATTGTGCTGTAAGTTGTAGGGCTTTCCTCAGTACAGACATGCCTTTAGGAGAACGAAGTATTGAAACCGAATTTCTCTACCCTCTGGTTCTCTGAGAGCTACTGAACGTCAGGGTCTGGGGAGTGAGTATGCCACCCGGTTGAGGCTGTGACGGACCTTGCATGGGGCTGTAAATTAGAAGCCCTGGTTACTAATCATTCTTTCTTGGCCACTGTGTCATGTACCCTGAGGCCAGTCATTCTCCATCTCAGGTGAGTGTAAAGTGGGGATTTTACCCCAAGACTTTGACGAGATCCAAAGGAACGGCAGATACGAAAGCACTTTGAGAAGCTTAGAACCGCTTTACAAATGTCAGGCGCTGTCATTATTAGCCGAAAAGCAGGGCAGCTGTTCTTCCTAGGTGCATCAACACATGAATCACTTCTTTCCAAACATTAGAATCTGGTGTCTCTTGGCCTAATAAATGTGATAACGTAACAGCAGTGGGAGGCTGCCTTCTGTTCGGCACCAGCTGGATTGGAGTCCTGGGCTCGGGGTTTGACTTGGGGTGGAAGGGAACCGAGGTGGGAGCAGCCCAGAGTGTCTTGGGAAGGGAAGGGAAGGACGGTGGAAGAAACTCGCCTCTGCATCCTGGAAGAGGTCACTTAGGGGATGGGAAAGGCCATCCCGAGAATGCTCACCTTCACCTGAGTCAGGAGATGGGGAAAGGAAGTCACATTAACCCGCAGCAGGATGGAGTGTTAGGTTGGGGAGTGGGGAAGGTGTCCTGACTGTCAGGTGTGGGATGGGATCCCAAGGGAGGCTGTGGGAGTTCTGGTGTTGGGAGCTATTGGGTGTCAGGCCATGGGGGACTGGGGTGGGGCCAGGACACTAAGCGTGGCAGCTCCTGGCTAGGCTCTGGAGACCAAGTGGAACTTGTCCTCAGGAGGAGGTATTGGACGCAGGACACTCACCTGGGCCTGTTGGCATGTGTCCACGAGAAATGCCGATGCTCATTCATTCCCTGAGCTTATTAAGGGGCTTGGGTCTTCCAAATACCTCGATAGAACTGCACCCACAGGCTCCTCTCTTCTCTCCCACCAAAATGGTACCCGCTTCCCCATCCTTGAATATAAATCGCCCAGCCCAGCGCCCTGGCACATTTCAGTGGTACTCTGAGGCCCACTTAGGGCCCAGAAGAAATCCTAACACCAGTAAGTCTCTAGGCTGGCCCTGCAATGCACACTTAACCACAGCCATGGCAGCCATGTCCTATGCCTTCCCCTGACTGCTGGGCCTTGCTAAGGGCATCCTTGGCCTCTGCCTTCAGACCGAGCAGCCCTCCTCCAGATCCAAACGGCCCAACTTCACTTGTGCTGTGTGGAGGCAGGGGGTGGGGCTAAGAGCCCACAGCAGAGGGGAAGCTGAAATTGGAGGCTTCTCCCCAGACACAGGTAAGCCCCCAAGAACAGAAGGCTCTAAATTCTTCAGGCACCAGTCTCTGGCATAGATGCCTGGTGAATGAGAATAACTGTCTTTGGATTGTCCAGTGAGAGTCAGAAAGCCACTTTATAGGTTTAACCCTGGCAGTGCCTCCCTTCACCACCAAGCTGGGTGTTTTCCAAAGGAACCCAAACTCATCCAGGTGTCAGCCTGAGCCAACTGCTGCCTGCCTGGAGATGATCTCGTGGGGAAGCCCTCAGCAAGCAGATTTGGGGAGGTCCCTGCTGTAGGGTATCTGGGCTATGGCGCCACTCCCCCAGGAAAGACCCTTGGCCAAGGTTGGTAGGGGCAGCCAGCCTTTGGACTGAGCACAGCATCCTGCCCCCACCCAAGAACCAGGCCTCCTCCCTGGCTTGGTGACACTCCCTCCCAGGGAACCCAGGTCTCCTCCCCGGGTGGGGGAAGTGACCCACTGGGCCTGGGATCTGGCCCCCTCACTCAGCCTCCTTTCTGTCTGCTTCACTCAGACTCCAAGCAGAACGGCGACGCCAATGCGGTGCTGTCGGACGAGGAGGGAGCTGGCCTCACCCAGCCCCTGGCCTCTGTCCCCACCCCCGAGGAACGCCGGGCCCTGCGTCGCTCTGGCACCCGAGACAGAAACAAGAAGGCAGCCGCCTGCTTCCTGCTCAGCGCCGGGGACTATGCCTGTGCCGACGGCAGTGTCCGGAAAGGTATGGCTCCCCAGGCTGGGCAGGGAGGCAGCCCCCGCAGAGCCGAGTGTCCCCAGTTTCCTCCACGGAGCTTGAGGTCCCCTCCTCCCCTGAGGCCATGGCCACCATCGCCTCTGCCTTGGACACACTCCCGCTTTTAGGATGGGTGCCCTGATGTCCCGGTCCCTGGGTTAGAAAGGCCTCCAGCAGCCCCAGAAGGTATGCAGAGCCCCTCCACCAGTCCTGAGAACCCATGGGGAAGAGCTTTGGAAGGCAGCATTAGAAGGTGAGGAGACACAAGAGCAGGGGCCCTCGGCCCTCACTTCCATTTTTATCACCTTCCTTAACCATTCTCTCCCTCTGGTTCATGCTGCTGCCACTTCCAGACCTGGCCCAACCTACCAGCCCCTCCCTCGACCTCCTGTAAACCCAGCTAAGGCTTCCCCCAAGCAAGCAGCCCCAGGAGATGCAAATAGCATTCAGGAGTCACGTGAAAAGATCTTCAGCGCAGCCTGGCACGGCAGATATTTCATAGCCCCACATCCTTCCGTCCTGCACCAGGGGTCCTGGAGCCCAGGATGGGCTGGCCCAGCCCTGCAAGCACCTTTGATGTGACTGTTCTCTTGAGGCAGAGCCAGAGGGTGGCCAGGGGGTGGGGGTGGGCAGGGAGAGCGGGTCCCATCTGCAGCAGCACAAGATTTGAAGTTTAAGTGAAGAGCCCATTCCCTGTCTGTTGGAGAAAGCTGGACTTCTGTCACCAGGCCCCAAGTCAGAAGTTGGGTGGTGGAGCTAGGGATTCCTGGCCTGGAAAAGTGGGGCAGGAATAACCAAGGATGGTTGAGGGCCAATGGTAGCCGAGAGCCAGGGGTCTCAAGACCAGGCACTCCTTCTGCCCAGTTTCCAATTGCTTTTTTGTCTTTTGTGCCCTGTCCTGGTGACCTGCCTAGTTCCAGGACAAACCCTGACTCCCCCAAAGACAAAGTCTCTTTCTCCGTTCTCCATCCACTTCTTCACCAGCCCTCTTTCAGCCATATTCTCTTACTGAATCTGCTCGGGAGGCCCTGCAATTCCCATTTTCCCCGAATCCCAAACCAAGGCTAGGCTCATTCAGCCACTTTGCACTGAGTGAGGCAAGGGCGGTGGCTGCTGGAGGAATAGCCCATGATGCCTCTGCCACCCAAGGATGCCCGTGCAGCCCCTACTGCACCACTGTTTCCACGATCCGGCCTGACCCCTAACTGGGCTCTGAGAGGTGTGTGTCCTGCTTTGCTGGCCACATGTCCAGTTGGGTGGCAGAAGTGGGAGCAGTGGTCTGGCCCTGGAAGGCGATGGCCCGCAGGCCCCAGCTCCATGGCTCCATCAACAGATGGTGTTTAGCTGGACCTCTTGGACGCTCTCCCGTGCTCCTCTGGTAACCCCTGGCCTCTGCCTGCCCAGTCCTCAGGCTCTGGATGTGTCTTTCTCCCCTACCCCCCAACATGCATGGCTTCCACTGAGTTCTCATTCAGAGCCTTGCTCTGGCTGGAACATGCTAAGTGGACGGCCTGGAATGTGGGGCAGAGGGACCCCATCCGCCACGCAGGAACTTGTGCACACAGCTTGGGTGCCAAGCGTCTCTGCTTTCACCCCTGGGTGTTGTGCAGGGCTCAGTGGAAGCAGAGGTGTGGAAGAGGCTGTGAGGGTGCAAGACGACGAAGGGACCAGGAGTTATCGAGGAGCGGGTTGCACCTGGGGTGGGGGGTCTGCACATGTGTGTGCATGGGGCACGAAAGCCTGTGTCCCACTGCCAGCTCCCTCTGGGGTGCCTGTGGGGCCTGGCTGCTCTATTTTCAAGATGCCTCCACACTGCTTCTTGGCAACAAGCATGTAGCTCAGCCAATTAGAGTGACCTTCGTGAGGGAACAGGTGGGTTGCTGGGAAACAGGCCCTGCTAAGCAAGCGTGGCAATTAGCATCGCCAAACTCCCAGTGTGCAGTCGACAACTTTCCCCGCTCCCTACCATGCCGCACTTCTCCTCATTCAGGCTGCATTTAGGAGGAGGGGAGCCCAGGCCTCCTCCAGCCACCAGCACAGACCCCTGTCGCTACCCATGGGTCAAACTGTGAGTTCCCTGGAAAGAATGTGGCAGTGCTAATTAGGGCTCCCCGGGTTTGAGGAAGGCGGGTGCTGGAGGCTGTGGGGTCTCCCTGCAGTTGGACATAGAGGAGCTGGAGGGAAGCTTACCTGGGGACAAGGACAGGGCAAAGGTCAGCTGGGTGGGGAACCTGAGGCCAGGGAGAGTCAGAGTCAGAGAGCCTTCCCTGGAAGAGCCCAACCCTTCTACCCAGCCCAGGGCCGCCGGCATGCAGGGTGCCCTGGAGCATGGATCCCATGGAGCTCTGCGGCCAGAAACCGCACGCCTCTGACCCATGTGCCTTTTCTTCACCAAGGCCGTGCAAAGTCCCGGAGTCTAAACAACATAGCCGCAGCGGCCGGAACCAGTCTCGGGCTGTCTCCGCTGGCATCGCGATACAGCTCGCCCTACCCTCCGAGAAAGCTCCTGCTCTCCCACCCCTTCCACCCCCTCGCCAGCCCGCCCCCTGGCCACGCTGCCCCTTAGCTACACCCTCTGCTGCACTCACATGCCCTCTCAGCTCCTGCCCTCCCAGCCCTCGCCGGAGGCAGACGGTCAGGCCCCTGGGCCTCTCCTGCACAGCATCCAGCTCCCCCAGATGCTCAGCTCTGGAGCTGGAGGGCAAGGGGGAGATTCTTCCTAGGGCTTCCACCCCACCACCCACCCATTCCCTTCCTGAGCCACAGGTGCCGGCACGCCCAGGACCCTGCCTCCCTCTCTGGGTCCCACGGGGGACCAGGCTGGCTGGGCAGGCACGGATGTGGTGGGACACGTGCCCCACGGCCAGTCAGCCTTGCTGAGGAGCCAGGCCTAGCCTAACATTTTCAATCCCAGCAAATGCATTTCCCTACCACGTGGCCTTTAACCGGTACCCAAACAGTCTACAGTTGGATGTCTGTCTGTCTGTCTCTGTCCATTCCCCACCCCCCCAGCCCAGCAAGGAACAAGGCTGTCTCGTGGGACACCCCCTGCTGGTGTAAGGGGGCTTGGCTTCTCTGAGGAGCAGCGCCCTAAGCCGGCAGTGCCCTCAGGCTCTGCGCGGTGCCGCACTGGGAGCAGAGGCTTGACGTCTTCTGTCTCTGGCCTGGGGCACAGGTGGGGGTCCCTAGAGTCGTAGCCCCGGGATTGGCCTAAGCCGTGGGCGGACCTGCCAAGGCACGGGGCTGCCCTCTTCTCAGGGGGAACTCTGCCCAGACTCCGCGGGTGACGCCCAGCGGCAGCGCCCGGCATCCCATCTGTGCTCCCCAGTCCAGCATCTCTCCACACTGCTTCCTTTGCTTCCGCGACAGTTTTTCTTCCCTCTCCCGCCCCCCACAGACTCCCAGGCCTGCCTCTGAGTCACCTGCCACTCCCACCCAGCCTCTGCGCTCTGTATTCCTGCCAGAAGCGGAGACTCATCTAATTTCTATAATTAAGTGTATTCATTTACCTAACGAGCCCGGGAGCACAACAGGTTTGTGAGTCACCGAGTGAGCAGGAGTACACCTTGGGCAGGGGCAGCTGAGGGAAATGCAGAGACACAAGCCATCCTGCCTCCACCTGCTCCGGCATGGACACCCTGCCGCTCCCGGGGAGGCCCGGATCTTGGCCTGGACCACCGGCCAGCCACATGTGGCCCCTCCCCCAGCAGTGGCCCCGAGCAAGGCTCTTACAGGCCCTCCTCACCCCGAGGAAGTGCTCAACCAGGACACTTCCTGTCTCACCTGATGGGAATTAGACCTGACAGTGGAGCCATGTGCCTGGCAATTTTTAGAGTCAGATTGTGCATCTCTGTAGAGGGAATGACTACATAAGGTCCATAGCTGCTCCTTCCAGGGTGGGCAACGATAGGCGTGGGGTGACAGCATTCAAGGCTGCCCAAAAAGGGTAGAAAGGCCAGATTATTTCATGGGGCGGGGGCAGGGTAGCAATGCCTTTGCCAGGAGCAGCCCCATTTCAGCATTTCTCTCAGCCTTGGGCAGACACAGGAGGTTCTCTTCCAGAAAGGTCCGTCCAAGATGGTAAGTGGTTGCCTTGGGCCTGCTATGGTCTGTGGGGCCTGCCTCCCACTTGCTCTCAGAGCAAAGTGCCCTCCCCAAGAGTTGAGAAGGATACAGGGGCATCCGTGTGACCACCCTTCAACAAGGGACAGTTCCCTTTAAGGGAGAGGAAAGTCCTGTGAAGCAGGATGAAGCAGGATATCTGGCCACACTCTCTCCTCACAGTGTGTGTGCTCAGCTCTTCCTCCTTCATGAAGAAGGCCCAGTCCAGTCCCTGCAGGGCTCCCTGGCACCGGGGGTCCAGGCCCTGACAGAGACATGGTGACCTAGGTGTCCAGTTCAGCACGGATGCCACAGCTATTTTCTCCTCTGACTTGCCTTTCTGGTTCAGGAAGCTGAGGCGGCTATTTCTGTGGCAGCCCTCGAGTTGTCAGGAGCCCAAGTTTCCACGGCACCCACCGCCTCCTTCCCTCCTTTCCCTCCTACAGGGATGGGCATGCTCACCGCACCCCTATGGTGGGCGCAGATGTCCCTGGGCGGCGTGATGCAGTAGTGCCAGGCTGGAGCCCCTCGTGCCTTAGGGAGCTGGGCTCCCGCCTTCCCTCCTGGCTCTCTTGCTTTACTAGGGAGAGAAACTGGACCCAGCTAATGGGAGAGATGAGCAGAGTTATCTGCCCCCAGTCACCTCTCGGGATCTCTGGGCCTTCCCGGGGACCTGGGAAAGGGCAGAGTGAGTCTTGGCATCTCCAGAGCGCCTGCTGTGACCAAGCTCTGCCTGAACCAGAGGCCGCCTGCACGGCCTCAGACTCACCCGGGCCTTGGGCCTCCCTCCTTAGGAGAAGGCTCACCCTCCCACCCACCATCTGAGAATGCAGTTTGCTTTTCCTTGAATCTAGACTTGGACCTGTACCCATTAATTTGGCTAGACGCCTTCCCCCACAACGGGGGAGCTCGTCCTTTCCCGCAGAGCAGGGAAGCAGCTTGGGGAGGAGTTCTTAACCTTGCCTTCCAATCTTCCAGGAATACGTACAGCCCTGGAGGCCATCTCTCTGCCCCAGGGCTTCTGAGGGGAGAGGCTGTGAGGTGGAACCAAGAGGGAAAGGGCCTGTGAGACTGGGCAGGAACCCGTTGGACCAGACCAACGGCCCAGGCTCCAGGAGGCACCCCTCGGGCTGGCCAGGGCAACCCTTCCACAGAGCATCATGGGGTCGGAGGGCCTTCTCTGCCCTGGCCAGGTAGTATCACCCTCCAGCACCCTTGCCCTTCCCTAGTGGGTCAGATAGGCAGATTCCAGAATGAGATTCCTGGGGAGACCCCTCCCCAACTCTCAGAGTCCCCTGAGGATGGAGAGCCCATGGAAGCCCTGAAAAAGGCAATAAGAATGGGCTGCTGTGCTCCCCTGGGCGGCTCACAGCTTTCCTTGACTCTCCTGCCTCACGCCACGCCCATCCAAGATGCCTCGGGAGCCCAGGCGTTCTCACTGGTGCCTCTTAGAGCCTGGTTGCCCACAGGGAGGCCCAGTGGCACTTCCCCTTCCTCTAGTGAGTTGGGACCAGTATCTGGGGTATTGCTGCAGTTATGCAGAAAGGTTGGGGTTAGGAGAACAGGGCAAGACTGCTGCGCTCTCTGTTTGTCCTCAGAAATGGGCCTCTGAAGAGCCTTGGGCTTCTCTGATGTCCTCCAGGACTGTACTCAGAGGCCCAGGACACAGGTGAGCCAAACGGCTCTCTTGATGGAGGTGATGAGCCTCCCTCTCTGATCGGGGCACAGGGCCTCCTGCAGTAGAAACAGGGTCACTCCAGGATGAGAACCCCCTTACTCTAGGAAAGTGAGAGAGACGTTTCAAGATGGCCGGGCAGCCCAGGAGAGAAGTTGTGAGTTCTAGAGGCCAAATCTGAACCCCCACCCTTTACCAGTGGCCTGGCCCTGGCCCATAAAACCTAATAGCTGGGAGGACTGTTCTAACACTGACCCGGAGGGGCCCGGGCCTCCCACCCGCACTAGTCACTCGGCTCTGCGGCTGGGACAACAGCCTCCCCACCTGCCTTATCTGTGCTCCAACTGGGAAGGGAGGGCCCAGGCCACTGCCATCCCAGGCTGAGGATGGGAGGCCAATAAGGGCTCACAAAGGGTTGGGTTTCTCAACAAAATGGGGTCTTTCTGGCCTCCTCTCCTGAGACAGGCACACTCATCCTCCCCAGCCTTCCCCTTCAGCAGCCCCCAGAGGCCACATCCTCCCTGTTCCTCCCAGGTGGAGGGAGGGATATGGCATGGCGGTATAAGAGGAGCCTTCTTGGGCACAGAGGCTTCTTCACCAGTTCCCTGGGACTGTGGATTAGTGCATGGTGATGATGGCAGATGGAACTATCAGAGCAGGAGCTCAAGTAAGCAGAGCAGTGGCCTGGGTAATGGACTGTGGGCCACAGGCCACACCAGGAGCCTCCTGCTGCCTCCCAGCCAGGCTGCAGAGCTGTGGTTCCCCCCACTACACTGGAGCTTTGAAGACCAGGGGGCCGTTGGCTCATAGAGCTCGTTACCTGAACAGGTATGGGAGATGAGTTGTAGCGTCACCTAGGAGTCAGCGTGGACCAGAGCTGGGTGGGCAGAGGGGGTGCTGATGGGGCTCACCGCATTCCCTGACCCATCCCCGCTTTTCCTGGCCTCTCAGCCCCAGGTCCCCCATGCCTTCCAGCTCTGCTCCTGGCCTGTTCCTTAGCCCACAGCCTGTGGGTCAGCAACTAGCTTCCTTCTAACATCTCCTTTTCTGTTTCTCCCTTTCTTTTGCTGAACTCCTTGCCCCCCAGAAGGCAATGTTGAGCCGAAAGCGTGCGTCCCAGTGTCTCACACCTGTGCTCTTTAAACACAGAGACCTGCCAAGACGCCCTCTCGTCCAACTATGCCCAAGCTGAAGTCCTCACCCTCTCTTAAAGCGGCACCAACGCAAGAGAGACAGGCAGACAGACAGAAAGCCAGAGACTTAGGGAGACTCTGGAACCTGGGCAAGAATCTTTTGCTGGGAAAGACTCAGATATCCTTTTGCGCAGGACTGATGGGAACCTCCCATGCGACCATTGGGGCCTGGAGCCATCTGGGTCTGATGTTCGGTTTCTGCTGTACATTGAAGAGATATATATGCACATATAGTATCTATATTCATACATACTATACTCTTGTGTGTAGTGCACGTGCTACTGGTGGTCTGTCTTCTTCGTTATGCTATGTCTGCCCAAGTCCCTGCCCCACCCCCATGCCCCCCTCCCCTTCCCCAATTCCTTGTTAATTCTGCTGAACACGTGTCCTCAATGTCCCAAGAAGAGTACATCTGGGAACCACCAGTCCAGCTGAGTGGTCCCAGACTAGACTCTCCCTCTTGAGGGTGTTTCCTCTGTCAGCAGGTGGCCTGTTGAGGGCCAGAATGCCCCCCCATCCAGGGTCACTGCTCCACTAGGCCCCCCACCCCCAATTGGGGTTCTACCTCCCATCCCACACCCCAGTTGCGGGGGGACTTCTAGGGGCTCCTTGGCAGCCTCCTCCACTCCTTCCTCCACCCCTACCTATGTCCTTGACGGAGGGGGCAATTTGTCTTATTTTTTTTCATTTGTGTTCTGTCTCCTTCGTCTGTTTGTTTTCAAAGATGCTGCTGAGCAGACAGGCAGGGAAGGGGTCTTCTGCCCGTCTGGCTCAGGGGTCTGAGAAGGGGAAGCCTCGGGCGAGAGGAGACGAGTTGCAATACTGTACTTCCTGGCCGGTGGCCAGAGGACGCGTGCAATAGCAGAGGCCAGGGGACCCCTTCAGCCTCGGCCTCTGCCCCTCCCTCGGTCCTCCCTCCTCACCCCAGCCCTCCCTTCCCCTCCCTGGTGTTGGTCAGTCCTTTTCTGAAGCTGTCCCCTCGTGTGTGTCCGAGGCATGCCTCGGCCGGGCTCGGCTGCCCCGTCCGCATGCCTTCGACTGTCATGCTGTGCTCGAGCCCCAATAAAGACATCTGGAGCCGTCTCGCTGCTCCCGCTGTGTGAGTGACTGCTTCCGCCTCTGCTTTCTGGATCTGAGTCTGTGGGGACCTCCCTGGGTTTCCACCCCCAATACCTGAAGAATGCAACACGCACATGTTGTTAACACTGCAGCGGGATCCTGACGGCGCCAGGCCCCTGCATTTTAGACCTGAAGAAACTTTATGCTCAGAGAGGGAAAGCGATTTGCCCAAGGTCACACGCAGAGGACCAACTCCCAGGTAGTGTGTCCTGACACTCCACTGCAACATCTGAACCCCCTCGTAACATGGAGGAAGAGACTGTTGTTCTCTGTTTAAGGAATTCCCCTGTAGCCCTGCTTGTTTGGGCAGGGGGCCTCCCCTCCTCCTGGAAATTGCACCAGTCTATGTGGGCCAAGACCCTGGGGAGGCCAGAGTCGTTGTGATGACTGAGGAACGGAGACCAGCTGGGTGGCAGGTGGTGGGACTGAGGATCACTTAGGGATGGGCCCAGATAGGATAGGGGTGATGGTAAATGACAGGCAGCTGTGGCCCACGCCCCTCACTCCTGCTAGCCCTCACCCTCGCGTAGGGGTACATGTCGGGTGGTGTCACGGGTGTGCAACCTGTGCAGTCACTCAGAAGGCTCCGTGCTGGGTTTAATGCTTAGCTATCATCGTCTTGAAGTTCTCAATGCTTTTTGAACTAGGGACCCCACATTGTCATTTTGCACAGGGCCCCACAAATTATCTACCAGTCCCGGGTGCATATTTGCCTCTCCTTTCCCTTGTCTCCAGACATAAACTTAGAGCTTTTTGAAGTCTTGACCTGCCACTTTCTAGCTGGGTAACTTGAGGCAACTCACAAAACCTTAGTTTCCTTGTCTGTAAAATGGGGATGTGAGAGCACCTAGTTCAGAGACAGTGTCAAGAGCCCTGGCCCCGGTGCCGACCCATGTGACATCCAGCAGGGGCACAGTACATGTTAGATCCCTCCCCACCCTTTTTCTATAGGTCTTGGGCTTTTCTCCCCCAATTTTATTTTTGCTTTTAGGAGGCACTGGGGATTGAGCCCAGGACCTCGTACATGGGAAGCAGGTGCTCAGCCACTGAGCTACACCTGCTTCCCACCCACCCCCCACACACCGATTTTTGAGATCTCCATTTTCCAGTCCCACCAAAAAAGGACAAGAGAACACTTGAGGAGCAACATGGGGCAGCAGGGTGAGGGCGGCGGAGCTGAGGGAAAGAAGCAAAGGGGAAGCCTATTCCTGAAGCGTAAGAGAAAATCAGGCCTGGGCCAGCTAAGGCAAGGCCATGGCAGGCAGCCAGTTGTCAATTAAAGATAAAATCTCTCTTCCAACAATGGAGGGCAAGTCAGGGCTGCAGCCCCCCCACCCCACCCCCAGACAGAAGAAAGCCATTTGCAGCCAGGCTTGCCTCGGAGCAGCTTGCTGGGCGATAATGGGATGGGATGCACTGCTGGCTCCATAATGATATTACGCATCAGGGCCCACGTCCAAGAGGGCTGTTGTTTTTTTTTCCTATCGATCAATGTGGAACCATCTCATGGTCAGGGGCTGAGAACCCAGCAAGCAGCCTAGGGGTACCAGATGTCACAGGGTGGTCCTGAGGGAAACTAAGGGGATGCAGCTGGGGCCCTGGGGTCCCCGGTGGCACCTTCAGATCCCTGACAAGGGAGATTGGCAGTGTGCAGGAGGGCAGACAGTTCAGTGAGAGAAGCAGGACCCCCCCTCTCTCCTTCCTGGCCATGCTGTCAAGGAAGAAAATGCTGCCGCTTCCTCTGGTCCCCTTGAAGCTGGAGTGGAGCCCAAACAAGGGAGCTGGCTAAAAGATCAGGACACTGGTGATCGAGATGGACTTTTGGAGTCAGGCAGACTTGGGTTTGAGTCCTGGCTCCACTACTTCCTAGTCATGTGACTGTGGGCAGTTGCTTAACCTCTCTGAACCTCTGTTTGCTTATCTGTATAGTGGGCATAATGATATCTACCTCCTTGGGCTGTTGGGAGAATTGAATGAGGCAGTTCCTGTAAAGCCCTTGTCACGGTGCCTAGCACATAATTCTTGCTTGCAGATATGGTGAGGGGAGATACGGTGGAGAAGTTCACCACAATAACAGATGACCAGTTGGGTTTGATACTCTCACTTTTCAAAAGAGGTGCTAGGAATGAGCTTCATTTCAGTGAACCCTTTTAACTATTTGTGGAAGAGTGAGAGTGGGGATGATAATACCAAACAGCTCACATTTTATTCAATGCAAGGTGGTACATTTGATGCACATTAAAAGACATTCTGAAATTTTTTGTTTGTTTGTTTCTTTGTTTGTTTTTAAGGAGGTACCAGGGATTGAACCCAGGACCTTGTAGGTGGGAGGCAGGCGCTTAACCACTGAGCTCCATCCACTCCCCCTGAGATTGGTTTTTATCATCTTTATTCTACTGATGAGAAAACTACAGCACAGAAGTGTTAGGTCATTTCTCCAAGGTCACACAGCCAATAAGTGGCAAAGTTGGATTCAAACCCAAGCGATCTGACATTCTGAGCCCAAGGCTCAGCCGCCATCTAAACGGAATGGGCTTTTGCGTCATAATGCTTTGTGTGGGGATTTATGCTTCTCTGTGTTTTTTGTTTCTTTAATCTGTTATCCTCATAGTAAAGGTATTGTTTTCCCCTTTTGCAGATAAGAAAATGAAAGCTTGGGGAAGTATGTAATTTAATGATGCGCACACACACACACACACACACACACACACACACAGAAGAGGGATGACTTCTCAGGCTTCACTAATTAAACAGGAGGTGACATCCAGCCCAGGGAGTGATCGGTTCCTTCCCTCAGTGACCCCACTGGAGTTTTTTGCTCTGTTGCACAGAGGGGCCTCATGTCCAAGGGGGAGATGGGATGGGGACTGGTCTGGAAACCAGGTCACACAAGGAGCAGCTCGGCCTGGAGAAGACTCGGTGGAAACATGATCCTCACCTTCAGGTATTTGAAGGGCATCTGCGGGGAAGTGGGCTGAGATTATTCTCTGATTCCACAGAGCAGATCTGGGAGCAATAGGGAGAAATCCTATAAAGGCAGATTGAGTTGGAATAAAGAAAAACCTTACTCTTTGTTGTTCTCTTTACTGTTACAAATGTAATACAGGGTGATGGGAAGCATCCCAAACCAAATCTATAGGGAAAGCGCCCCCTCTTCGAGCCCATGCTCCTCCCCAGAAGTGACAAGTTTGTCTGGTGTGGATCTTTCTAGGCCTTTTGAAAAAGCAAAGATTTCTAACAAAACTACCAAATAGGAACAGGCTGCCCCCTGGGGTAGTGAAGTTCAGTCCTTGGAAGTGTTTGGAGAGACACAGTATGATTATGTGCTAGGGGTTTGTGGGAAGAATTTCCGCTCAGCCATTTCCAAGATTTTCTGATTCACCTGGGGCCACACAACTAGTTAGTGGTGGAGGCCGGTCGAGAACCCAGGTCTTCTGAAGAAGACTCAGAGATGAACTCTTTTCCCGACGTCCCTTTCCTCAAATTCCCTAACTCCAGGGTGAAATTCCCTGCAGATGTTTCCAGGTGAGACCCCGCCACATCTCCAGTTCTCATCTCTCAACCTGCCTTTACCCAGCCAATCGGGTTGTGAGCCAGGGCAAAGAGATGGGCATTGGTAGGGCATCTGGTGTGGAGGAGCTCAGTGGACGCCCTGAGCTTGGGTTGGCTGTGTGCATCCGGCTCTCACCCCCCCTGGGACCCCTAAGGCTTTCTTGCAGTGAGCACCTTCCTTCACTCTCCAGCTCTGAGCTCTTCTGTGGTGACCACACCCATGCTCCCAGCAGCAGCCAGGAAGCACTGCCAGGGGCTCCGGGGCCTGTCCCTGAGCAGAGGAACCAGGAGAAGGGCTGTGGCTCCAGGTGAGAGAGGTCAGAGGTCTTCTGATGCTGATGTTGGGAGCCTCTCCTCCCTTTCCCCACAGGGCTGTGAGACCCAGGCTCCCTGCATGTACCTGCTTCACCAGGGAACCCTGGGAAGGGCTGGGGTCAGCAAGCATGTGCTGAGGGCTACTCAATTCCTGTCTTCTGGAACAGCAGGGCTCTAACAGGAGTTAGGACCCCTGTTTCCTAAATCAGTAATACGTGCTTACACAAAGTGGGAGGAATCCTTCCTTTCTCTCTCCACACACTCTCCCCTAGGTGACCCCATTCACCTTCCAGGTGCTGATGATGTCCATGTTTATATAGTTCCAGCCCAGAACTCCCCTCTCAGTTTCATTCATTCATTCATTCATTCAATAAGCACAAACTGAGCCTCATCTATTTTTCAGGCACTGCTCCATTCATGCAGCAGGAAGGATCTCTACAGCTTCCCTGACATAGCACTTCTCCTCGGCCTCCCTGGTTCTCTGCTCAGTGAGCTACCACCATCCAGCCCGAGGCTGAGCCAGAAACATGGGTGTCATCGTTAATCCCACCCTCTCCTCTTCATTTATTCAGCC
>JAQZBX010058102.1:0-17790 GCA_029593785.1 Cabassous unicinctus
GGGTGCCTAAGGGTTACCACCTGAGAGCCTCCTTGTTGCTCAAATGTGGCCTCTCTCTAAGCCAAACTCAGCATTTGAATGCATTACCTTCCCCCCAACGTGGGACATGACTCCCGGGGATGAGCCTCCCTGGCAACGAGGGATTAATACCAAGTGCCAACTGGCAACACGATCAGAAAAAGACCTTGAATAAAAGGGGAAAAAGGTAAAGAGAAATGAGTTCACATGGCTAAGAGACTTCAAAGAGAGTTGGGAGGTCATCCCAGAGGTAATACTTATGCATGCCTCAGTAGGACCTCATAGAACACTAAAGTGGATATCACCCCACACTGAGGGTCCCCTGAGGGCTCTGGTGACACCCAGGTCCTATACAAGTGGGGATAGCCCCAGAGATTGATGCCTAATTAGTGGGCTCTTCATTGGCATTTGTGTCCCTTAGAGTGACAGAGTTGGACTCAAATAAGTCATCCCTGCACATGGTCCATCAGTCCCTTCTACTCAAACCTATATGTGATGCAGGAGTTTTTAGGTGTACCCCCAGAGACTGTATCCTCTGGCCCACCTATGTGCCAGCTGTGCCTGGAATCTCAGTGGAGCTGCAACTCCTACCCTACAGCTCAATGGACTCATCCAAGTAAACTGGCGAGGAGACGACGATGGGCAACAGCCATCCCAGGGAATGGAGAAGGACTGCAGCTGAGGGCAAGATAATCCCATCCACTATATCCATGGGATATAAGCCCTCTCTCACTTGGAGGTGGAGTGGACATCACTTTCCAAGTCCCCTCAGGATTTGAGGAGGAGCTGTGACCTAGAGTGGACTTGGTGGTGTTCTATTGTAGACATATTGTGTGTGATTCAAGCAATGGAAGAAATTGTAACAGTGAGGTGGAGCCAGTGGCCACTGGACAATTTTGGGGCAGGGAGAGGAGGGGCAGTTGAAATACCCGGGCTTTTTTGGGACTTTGGGGGTTGTCCTGAGTGGCGAAGCGGCGACAGATGTAGGCCATTTTCTATCAGAATATACCATACAGAACTGGGTGGGAGAGAGTGTGGTCTGTGATGTGAACTGTGGTCTATGCTCGGTGGCAAGGCCCCAGGATGTGTATATCCATTGCGGGTGTTGTACCACACGGATGAGGAATGGTTGTGTGGGATGTTGTTGGAGGTGTGGGCGGTGGGGAACATGGGAATCCCTGTAATTTCTGAATAATATTTAGGTAATCTAGGCACCTTTAAATATATATATATATATATAACAAATAACATTTATGTAAACAAATGCACATATATGCATATGTATTTATATATCATTTTATAAATATTGGTATGTATTGTGAAAAATTTGATTTTCACCCACAATAAAAAAATAAAAAATATTTTTTTTATTAATAAAAATAAAAAATAAATAAATGCCAACTCACCCCAACAATTCTTCTCAAGGTATCCAGTCTTCCAGTCCTAACCTGCTTGATTCCTCACCAGTCTTCTGCACTGTTGCTCACTCTTCCATCTGAACACTTATTTACCCTCTGACAGTTATAGCACTCTCTCAACTGGATATCCTACTACTACATAGACTCTTCTTCTTTTTTCTAATTATAAAGAGAACAAACATTAAAAAAAAAAAACTTTCCATGCTTCAGAGGAGTTTGTCAAGAAAGTAAAAATATAGCCTATTCAAAAGGATAAAATATTTGGGATCCACCTATATGATAAAGGCTTAATATTCTGCATATATGAAGAAATCTTACATTTTGAATTTAAGAAGACCAACACAACCCATTTTAAAAAAATGTGAAAGAGAGTTAACAGAAACTTTTCTTAAGAGGAAATACAAAGAGACAAATCACATGAAAGGATTTTCAAGATCAATAGCTATTAGGGAAATGCAAATCAAAACAGAATGAGAGATTATCTTTCATATATTAGACAGTCTGCTATTAAAAAACAGAAAACTGTAAATTTTGGAGATGATGTGGAAGAATAGGAACATGTATCCAGTGCTGATAGAAATGTAGAATGGTGCAGCCAATATGGAGTGCAGTCTGGCGGTTCCTCAGAAAGCTAACTATAAATTTGCCACATAAGCTTGCAGTTCCACTAGTAGGAATACACCCAGAAGCACTGAAGGTAGAGACATGAACAGATATATGTACACAATTTTTATATTGTAGCATTATTCATAATTACCAAAATTTGGAAGCAACCTGAGTGTCCATCAAAGTAAGAATGGATAAGCAAAATGTGGTATGTGCATATGAAGGAATATCATTCAGCCATAAAAAGGAATGAAGTACTGATGCATGTGACAACATGGATGCATCTCAGAGACCATATGTTGAATGGACTAAGCCAGTCATGGAAGAACAAATATTACATGACCTTAATAATATGAACTAAGTATATTGATCAGACTCAAAGAGATAGAATCTGGAAGACAATTACAAGGGGCTACAAAGGGGTAGAGAGTGATGAATCAATGATCAATCTGGGCAAATCTTGTGATAAAGTGGATAGGGATGGTTAGGAAGTGCATGGGGGTTATTGTGGTGCAGAGGTTTAAGTGGGGTTGTGATACTGTAGTATGACTGTGAGCAGGGTTGGGGCAGTGGGTTTGGTTATCCATTAAGCTGAGGGGATGGCTGGAGGAAGGAAGAGATGAACTCTGGGAAACTAATGGACGCTGATTGAGAATAAAATGGTGGGAGTATTCTTTTGGCAGCTATGGTAAGGGAGGGTCAGTTGTGCAGGGTGTCAGTGCTGGGGGGATGTACAGGGAAGAATGTACCTGGGACATTCCTCTATGGAATATCAATGTAATCATATGGTCGTAGGATGTTATCTCAGGGGGTGGAGACCCACACAATATATAACAAATAATAAATTCCCATCCTGTGGAGTCCTACTGTTTTCTCTAATAAAGTGGTAAGAATCTCTAGAGTATATAGGCAGTGCCTAATAAAAGAAAACAGACGAATATGCCATAGTGTTAATAATAATGCTTATCTTTTTGAAGCTTAGACTTGTAACATTGAAACTTAGCCTAATAATATCTACTGCCTAAGAGTTACTTCATGAAAACCTTGTTACTCAAATGTGGCTTCCCTCTAGGCAAATCTCAGCAAATATATTTACTACCTTCCCCCAGGATGCCTCACCAGGGTGAGCCTCCCTGGAACCAAGGGATTATTACCAAGCACCAACTAGCAATGCATTTGGAAAAAGAACATGACCAAAAGGGGGAAATATTAAATAAAATTAGTTTTTATAGCTAAGAGATTTCAAAGTGAGTTGGGAGGTCATTCCAGAGGTTACACTTATTCACATGTCAGGAGGTACTCACTGTCTGCTACAGTACACAATGCCTCAAGCAGAGGTGTTCCTGAGAACTCTAGAGAAATCTGGAACTTATAGGCAATGCATACATCCCCACAAAATTAATACTCCATTGGTGAACCTTACCTTAGAATATATGATAATCTATTTTCTCAATGTAATAGAGTTAGAGTCATTTATAATTTCCCTTCACATGATTCTTTTACCCATTTCATTTGAACCCCTAATTAATACTATACTAATTAAGTATATAATCCAGGGACTAAAATATTCAGTCCATTCATATGCTGGTTGCACCATGAATCTCAGCAGAGTTGCAGCAATCACCTATTCTCCAATTTATTGGACTCACCCAGTACAACTAATAAAATGATGATGATGGACAACCCCATTTCAAAACTCAAAATTATATAAAACTGCAAGCAAAACAGTTACTTTCATCTGACCCATAATATCTAAGACCCCTCTTTAATCTGAAGCAGAGTGGTCATCACTAACACCAACGTGATTATAGAATGCAACCATGGACCTATGTAAACTTATTATTAGTGTAGTAATGAGAAAATTTGTAACATTGATATAAATAGGGTGGTTACCAGATGTTCTGAGGGGAGCAGGAGGAAAGAATATTTGGAACATAGTGCACTACATTTTCTCCAGTATATAATATTAATTTTGGTTTACTATTTTGGAAAGAAGAGTCAGTATTGATGGCTTCAACTGGATCCTTCTACAATGGTAACTCTCATTCAGGGGTCTGAAACCAGTATGTAAATACTGATAAGAATGACTTTCCAAACCTTTCCAAAAACTGGGGAAACAATTACTGTATGGAGTCATGACCCCACTATGCCTATTATATTATACCCCTGTCAAATCTACATTTATAAATTTCCTTCCATATGTCTCAGTACAATTGGTGAACTGCAGACACATTACAGATTCTCAGAACTTAACATTTGTTCAAAAACTGTGTCCAGTATTTCTCAAAAACTCTGGATACTTCCTTTCCCTGAGGCACAATAACCATTGCAAATGATCTCAGGTCACTTTGGGATAAGCTAGCAGGAGAATTTGCAGTATATAAAGTTTTGGCAGTGTTTTAAGTATCCTCCACAAGATTATTCACTCTCCCTTTCATTCAAAACCATCTGTATTATGAACATAATTAGCAGCAATGGATTATATGTTTGAATATTGTTAAAAGGAAAAGTTTTAGGTTGAATATATATATTTATAATTAAAAAATTAAGCAAAGAATCATAGAACTGCGAACACAAAGAGTTAACTCTATTTTATAAGATTGACTATATTTAATACTCTATTTATGAAAAGGTTATTTCTTGAATTGTATCTAATGTACCACACAAAGGCAAACTGTTTATAATAGGGTGGAATATCAGAACTGTATTTTAGGCATGAATTTTCTGTAAACCTACAACTTATCTAATAATAAAAAAGAACATCTGGATTTTTAACCTTGGCGAAGTTCTGCAAGTGCCTAAAATAGGAATTGGATCCTGTGAAGAATAGGAATTCTCCCACATGGAAATTGTCTGTTGTGTGTTCTTTATAAGATATATATGTAAGGGGAAACCAAATACATCTTACTGGAACAGGACATCTTCTGCAAGCAAGAGAATCTAAGTGGTACTGGGGGGTCAAAGTACTCATATTTTTAAAATGATCTCCATTATTAGTTTTAACTCCTCTTTCCAATAAGTGACCTAAATGTTGTAAGTGAGTTTTAGTGAGACAGAAAATTCAGCTGGTATTTTAATTAAGGTTATCTTTGGGACCAGATATTCTATTTTATCCAGAAATCAATGCTGCAAGAAAAAATTATACTTTGTTTCTCCATCACTAAAGCCCCTTGGTTCGCTGAGTGTTTTGACTTAGGAATTTAAAGTACTGAGTTTTCTTTTTTTTTCTGTAGTCTGTTTAGTGCAGTCAGATAAATCTACTCTAATTTATAATTAATGTATTCTTTATTTCTAATGTAACATAATCTGTACATGTCACTTGTCCCTCCAAATGTTTGCTTTCAACTCTTGAAATTGAATTTAGCCAATTCCAAGTGATAATTCAAGAAACATTTTAGCCTCAGTATACTACAAACAGTGTTTTTTCCATGAGCAATTATTTAATCATTGTATTTTTATCTATGGAGATTAGGAAATCAATTCAAGATTCCTGTCTTTTTGAGGTTCTGTTTCTTCAAGATGGCTGGTAGCATATATTGTGTATGTTAGCATTATTTGGGAAAAGAGAAGCCACTAAATATTTTGCAACTCTAAATGATTTTACTACAAGGAATTAGATATTTATGAGAACTTTAGAAGGGCTGTGAGAATGAAGGCTATATGTGTTGGTTTTAGGAACTCACCTTGAAGATCCTGCAAATCTCAGAATTTAGAGAAGCTCCCTCTGACTATCTCAATCAATAGTGCCAATATAGTTTATTTCCTAGAAAATCATGTGGAAGTGAACTTGAAAATCACATATATCCACACATTTGCCTCCTCTAGAGCATAGCTGAAGATGTGAAATGATTTGATAATAATAAATCAAGAACATCAATACCAGTATTGGTTCTGATAATTTCCACATATTTACCTGATTCAGAGAATAACTCATTTTCTTTCCTTCCAATCTTCCAAATTGTGCCTAAATTACTATCATTGAGAGATGATAAACAAGAACTATGCTGAGAATGATACTCTGGAAAATTCAGTTTCAAGTTTCCATCTGCCATGAAGCTATGAAATGAGACTTGGATTGAAATAATTGAATCTGAAAACAGATAATCTAGCAGAAGAAGATAAATCCTTATGTTAAAAATTGTGCTACTTGTAAAAAACATTACGCTCATTTAATGTAAAAGAATATTCAAAGGAAAATTCTTCTTTCTTCAATCTTTCCATGGAACACAGTAACAGAAAACACCCAGAGTTTTCTTCAGGAAAATTCCATAGAATTTTTGCATCAATTCTATTTTAAAACCTAATGGTATTTTTTGTGACTTATGAATTGTCCTTAATGACAGATACAGGTCATTATACATCTTGACAAAAACTACAGAATTGTGTGGGAGAGAGTGTAAACAACAATGTAAACTATCATCTGTGCTTAGGGGCAATGATCCAAAATGTGTTCATCAATTTCTATTAATGTACTACACTAATGGATGTTAAAAATGTAGGAAAATATTGGAGGTATGGGGAGTGGGGCAGTGGGAATTCCTTATAATTTCTAGGTAATATTTATGTATTCTAAGTATCTTAATAATAATTTTAAAAAACCTAGTGGTGGTCTTACTGGAATATGGAGGATTAGAGTTACAAGATTCAATTCATTCCCAGAAAAATAGCTAGAGGACAGGCAGAAAGTGTCTAGAACAAATTTTCTTGGACTCTGGAGATAAGGGGAGCACTGGGCAGCAAACAGAAAAGAGTGACGACAACAGAAGGAAACTCTGAAATGAAGATTTGTGAATAATCAGGCCATTGATTGTGTTAGTGTCCAACCTGTGCTTTTAGGGCAGACAGTTTTATGGCATCAAGTCTCTGGGTTGGTATGTGGCTATGGACTGAGATAGATTCATGGGTCCACTTCACCCAAAAACAGGGAGAGGCAGGAACACAGCCCTCTGCTGATCCAGTTTTGGTGAATAAATTAGGTCTGCTGGTTTTCATTTGTCCTGGCTGGGCACAGTCAGACCATTTGTTTCTACCTGGGAGCTAGCAGAGAGTTAAACATATCCTGCCTTCTCAAACACCTTCCTGACTGACTGGGACTGGCTGCTGGTGATGCAGAGGAGAGCAGATGATTTCCTTTCTGGGTAAAGGGAGAGTGTAGCCAAAAGATAAGAGTAGCTTCAGATCAGCCATGTGAGGTCTGGTTCTGAATAGCCCACCCAGAAGGGATAAATCTCCAAGACATTACTTCAGCACCTCCTGCCCAATTATGATTTCAGTGAACACATTCAACTCCAGTTTGAACAGAGAGGTTTGTGAATGAGTACCATCTGCTGGCAAGCCAGAAAAGTGCACACCAGGAAAATACTAAAAGAGGCTTTGTGCTACATTGCCTTTATTGTCCCCACCTCAATGGAGTTGGAAACTGGTCCACACACCATTAGTGGGTCCCTCTCCCTGCTTTGATTGGTTAAATAGGGACAATTTAAATATGCAGAATAAGTTGAACCAAGAATCAAAGAAGACACATAACACAAAGCTTGGCAACAACAATAAAATCCTAGACAAAGAGAGAAACTGACTATCAAAATGAATTCACCATAACAGATGCCTACACATCTGAAAAAATTACAAATCATACAATCATACTAAGAAACAGGAAGGTATGCCCCAGCCTAAGGAACAAATCCAAATACCAAGTGAGGCACAAGATTAAAAAAAAATAAACAAGTGAATGATGTTCAAACAAATCTTCTAAATCAGTTCAAGGATATGAAGGAAAAATATGGCTACAAGATAAAGGACGTTAAGAAGAAACTTGGTGAGCACAAAGAAGAATTTGTAGTTGAATAGAAACATAAAATAACTTATAGGAATGAAATAGAGTATGGATATGATTAAAAATACATTAGAGTCATGCAACAACAGATTTGAAATCACAGAAGAAAGAATCATTTACTTAGAAGACAAAACAGCTTATATTGAAAAGACTGAATAGATAGAGGGAAAAAATGGGGAAAAAATGAGCAGGTCCTGAGGGAATTGAATAATACCATGAAGCATACCAACCTACATGTAATGGGACTTCCAAAAGGAGAGTAGAAGGGAAAAGTAGCATAAAGAATATTTGAGAAATTAGTCAAAATTTCCCAAATTCTTATGAAATATATAAATATACATATTCAAGAAGTGTGTTGAACTCCAAATCAAATAAATCTGAATTGACCTACTCTCAGACATATACTATTCAGAATGTCAATTGCCAAAGAAAAGAGAGAATTCTGAAAGCAGTAAAAAAGATCTATCACATACAAGGGATATCTAATAAGGCATATTGCAGATTTATCACTGAAAACCAAGAAGATGAGATGACATTGGTGTGATATATTGAAGAGAAAAACTGCCACCCAAGAATTCAGTATGCAGTAAAATTGTCCCAAAAAAATGAGGGTGACAGCCCACATCAGTCAGTCACCAAGTCATTTGATTAGCCTTCTGAAATGTCTCTCTCTTCAACTTCTCTCTCCATCCCCACCCCAAAAATCTTGGCAAACACTGCCATAGTCTCTCATCCAGCCATTAGCAGTAACATTCTAAGTGGTGCTCTGTCTCCACACCGGCTTCACCTCAGTTTTGCCAGAATTATTTTTCTAAAGGAGATATCTGATTGTTTACTATGCTTTATCTTGAAAGAGATGATTAATTTAAAATTACCCTGAGTAATAACCCATTTTCTCCAGGGTAAGATTTTTCTTCCTTTACCTGTCACATGTGGCTCTGAATGGGATGGACTCAATGTACATTTCAACTTCATTGCCTTCACTTATGAATCTTAAATTCTCGGCACACAGAACTGGTATGCAGGGAGAAGGGAAGACTGCACAGCTCTGTGGCAGCAACCTCAGACAACAGGGAACTTCTCCCTGAGGCTGGAAGAGAAATTTTTGGGGAGCCAGAAGAAGGCCAAATCCCTCCCTCCTTATCCCCCTGGAATGGCAGAAAGAATAAGTTTCATGCAAGGTGCTTCAGAAAAGCACTGCTGGTAATTTTTGCCTAGATGGTACAAAGCTTCACTTGGGGTGATAGAAAATGAGGGTGAGTTTAAAATATTTACAGATAAAGAGAAACTAAGAGAGATTGTAAACAAGAGATTGGCTCTATCAAAATTACTAAAGTGAGTTCTGTATCCTCAAAATTAAATACAGGAGAAAGAGGATTGGACACAGGTATGGAAATGAAGATGTTCAGAAAGGGTAATCAAAATGGTCAAAAGACAGACAAAAATATAATAAGATAAAACTTATGAAACCCAAGAGATAAAATTGTCAAATAATTACTGCCTTTAAGGGAACAGCATTGATTGTTAATGATTTGCACTCGCCAATCACAAGACACAATCTGACAGAATGGATTAAAAATGAGTCATCCACATGTTGTCTACAAATGACTCACCTTAGACAGAAGAATAAAACTAGGCTGAAAAGAAAAGTTGGAAAAAAATCTTTCAACCAAACAGTAACCATAAAAAAGCAGGGGTCACTATACTAAAATCAGGCAAAATAGACTTTAAATTTAAAAAAAAATGTTGTAAGTGATGCAGAATACCATTATATATTAATAAAAGGGGAAATCCAACAGAAAGAAATAGCAATCATAAATGTCTATGCATCTAAACAATGTGCCCCAAAATACAGTAGGCAAATTCTGGCAAACTGAAGGGATCAATAGTCATCTCTACAATAGTAGTTGGAGATTTCAATACAACACTCATGCCAAGAGATAGAACAAAAAGACAGAGGAACAACATGGAAAAATATAACTTAAACAATGTGATAAATGAGCTGGACCTAACAGACATATACAGAATATTTCATTCCAAAGCAGCAGGAAATACATTTTTCTCAAGTGCTTATGAATCTTTCTCTAGGATAAACCACATGTTGGGTAACAAAACAGATCTCAATAAATTTAAAATGATTGAAATTATACAAAGCTCCTTCTCAGATTGTAATGGATTGAAGCCAGAAATCAATAATAGGCAGTAAATGTGAAAATTTACAAATATATGGATGCTAAACAAAACATTCTTAAAGAATCAGTGAGTCAAAGAAGAAATTGCAAGAGAAATTAGTAAATATCTTAAGACAAAAGAAAAAGAGAAAACAACTTATCAAAATTTATGAGATGCATCAAAGAAAGTACTTAGAGGGAAATCTTGGCCCTAAATGCTTATATTAAAAAGGAAGAAAGAGCTAAAATCAAAGCCCCAGCTGAACATCTTGGGGAACTAGAAAATGAACAGCAAACTAACCCCAAACCAAGTAGAAGGAAAGAAATAACAAAGAATAGAGCAGAAAAAAATGAAATTGAGAACAATAACAAAAACATAATATAGAAAATCAAGAAAGCCAAAAGTTGCTACTTTGAGAAGATGGAAAAATGGACAAACCCACAGTTATAATAACAAATGAAAAAAGAATGAAGATGCACATAAATCAGAAATGAGAGGGAACATTACTACTGACCCCAAAGAAATAAAAAAGATCATGAATGGATATCATGAAAAACTGTATGCCAACAAATTGGGCAGCCAATATGAAATGGACAAATTACCAGAAATGCATGAACAACCTCCATTGACTCCAGAAGAAATCTGAGACCTCAACAAACAAATCACAAGTAAAGAGATTGAATCACTTATCAAAATTCTCAAAACAAAGAAAAGCCCAGGAACAGGTGGCTTCACAGGTGAATTCTACCATTTGTTTCAAAAAAGAATTACTGCCAATTCTGTTCAAACACTTCCAAAAAATAGAAGATGAAGGAAAATTACCTAACTCATTTTATGAAGCCCATATCTCCCTGATAACAAAGTCAGATATAGATACAGCAAGAATACAAAATTTCAAGCATATCTCTCAAATGTAGATGCAAAACTTCTCAACAAAATAACTGCAAATTGAATCCAACAGCGTTTTAATGGAATTTTACACCACTATTAAGTAGAATGTATTCTGGGTATGCAAGGGTGGTTCAACACAAGAAAATCAATTAATCTATTACATCACATTAACAAATTGAAGGGAAATATCACATGATCATCTCAATTGACATAGAAATAGAATTTGACCTAATCCAGCATCCTTTCTTGATAAAAGCCCATCAAAAGGTAGGAATAAAAATTCCTCAACATTATAAAAGTTTTATATGAAAAAACCAAAGTCAACATTGTACTCAATGGGGAAACATTTAAAGCTTTCCCTCAAAGATTGGCATCAAGAAAAGGATGCCGAGGAGCAGATATGGTTCAAGTGGTTGAGAATCTGCTTCCCACATAGTAGGTCCAGAGTTTAGTTCCAGTGCCTCCTAAAAACAAAACAACAATAAATCAAGAAGCAAACAAATGTAAAAAACAATTAAGGGGAGCCGATGTGGCTCAGTGGTTGAGCACTGGCTTCCCACATACAAAGTCCTGGGTTCAATCCCTGGCCCCAATACCTGAAAAAAAAAAAAAAGTAAAGAAAAAGGATGTCCACTGTCACCACAGTTTTTCAAAAATTTCCTAGAAATTCTATCTAAAGCAATTAGGCAAGGAAAGGTAATAAAAATCATCCAAATTAGAAAAGAAGATGTAAAACTTTCATTATTAGCAGATTACTTGATCCTATAGTTAGAAAATTCAACAATATTAACAACAAAGCTACTAGAGATAATAAATGAGTTCACCAAAGGGAGGGAATGCAAGACCAACATGCAAAAATCAGTAGTATTTCTATATACTAGTGATGAAGAATATGAAGAGGAAATTTTTAAAATTCCACTTACAATAGCAACTAAAAGAATCAATTATCTAGGAATTAATTTAAGCAGGGATGTAAAAGACCTGTATTCAGTAAACTAAAACACTGCCAAAAGAAATCAAAGACCTAAATAAATGGGAGGATATTCAGGTTCATGGATTGGAAGACTAAATATCATGAAGATGTTAATTCTACCCAAAATGATATGTAGATTCAATATAATCAAAATAAAATTTCCAATAGCCAACTTTACAGAAATAGATATGTCAATCAACCAAACTTAAGGATGAAGTCTGAGAAATCACACTTCCTGGCTTTAAGCTTATTACAATGCTACAGCAGTCAAAACAGCATGGTATTGGCATAAAGGTAGAAATATTAATCAAAGGAATCAAGTAGATAGTTCAGAAATAGACCCTCACCTCTACAGTCAATTGATTTTTGAGAAGATTACCAAGCCCAATTTACTTGGATGGAACAGTCTATTCAACAAATGCTGCTTGGATAATGGGATATTTCTCTCCAAAATATTAATAGAGGACCCCTCTAACACTCCCTGTAAAAAACTCAACTCAGAATGAATCAAAGTCTTAAAAATAAAAGTGAGGACTACGTATCTCCTAGGAGATGATATAGGAAAGGATCTTCAAGATTTGGTGGTAGAAGGTGGATTCATTGTCCTTACACCCAAAACATAAGTAATGAAAGAGAAAATCTAGAAATGGTACCTCCTCCAAATTGAACATCTTTGCACTTCCAAGGAATTTGTCAAGAGGGTGTAAAGACAGCCTACTCAATTCGTGAAAATATTTGGAGCTCACATATCTGATAAGGGTTTAATATCAATGATATATAAAGACACCCTACAACTCAACAATAAAAAGATAAAAGTTACCATGATATATCATTTCATACTTGCTAGATTTGACACTAATAAAAAAATGAATAAGAAATCATGAGTATTGGAGAGGATGTAGAGAAATAGGAATGCTTATTCACTTTTGGTGGGAATGTAGAATGATAGAGCCATTTTGGAAGACTGTTTGGCAGTTCCTAAGAAAGGAAAATATGGATGTACCATATGATCCAGCAATACCACTACTAAGTATATATAATGAGAAAAATTAACAGCACAGATATGAACAAACATCTGTACAACAATGTTCATAGCTGCATTATTCACAATTGACCAAACTATGGAAACAACCTTGGTGTCGATCAAGTGATGAGTGCATAAACAAATTGTTGTATATACATACAATGGAATATTATTCACTGAAAGAAGAAATGAGGCCATTGAGGCATATGACAACATAGATGAACCTTGAGGACACTACATTGAGTTAAGCAAGTCAAGCACCAAAGGAAATATGTTGTATGATTTCACTAATATGAACAAAATATAACAAGCAAACTCATAAAATTAATAGCTAGAATATAGGTTGGCAAATGATAGAATGAGAATAGTGAATGTTACCCTGAGACTTAACTTCTGCAGAATTGATAAAAAGCTGGTTTGTAACTTTTTGGAAATGGATAGTGTATTAGACAGCCAAAAGGGTGCTAATGCAAATTACCAGAAATCTGTTGGCTTTTATAAATGGTATTCATTTGGGATAGAAGCTTACAGCTACCAGGCCATAAAGTGTAAGTTACTTCACTCACCAAAATCTGTTGCCATGTGTTGAAGCAAGATGGTTGCCAATGTTGGCAAAGGTTCAGTCTTCCTCTAACTCTTGAGGTTCCCTGCTCCCAGCTTCTTCCAATATCAGCTGTAGGCTAGAATAAGTCTAGTCTCTCTCCCTGGGCTCCCCATCTTCTTCCAATATCACCTGTAGGCTGGAATAAGTCTAGTCTCTCTCCCTGGGCTCATTCCTCTCCGAGCTCAGCTGATCTGTTGCCTTCATAATGTCAGCTGTCGGCTATCAGGTGAATGGCTTGTCTCTCTTCCCAGGGCCTCTGCTGTGTCTAATGGAGCCTTCTTTCTTTCCTCACATATCTGTGTACTTACTTCCCAGGCTCCAGGATCAAAACTCCAACTAACTCCTCTGCTCTGTTGTTTGGTTTGTGATTCCTCACCCATGAAGGTGGAGGGGGACACAACATCCTATTGACATGGCCAGCCAAAGCCTTAATCATTATTTAATCAAGTAAAAGTGAAACTTCTGAATCCAATAAAATATCTAATATGTCCAGAGGAACAGACCAATTCACAAACATAATACCAATATCTATTTTTGGAATTCATAAATCATACCAAACTGCTACAGATAGAAATGATGAAAACCCATTATAGTATTTGTATTTAGCAGCTCTAATGTATGAGTACGATAGTAGTTGAAAGGAAAGTTTAAAATCTTGTATTTCACTAGAAGGAAAGATATAAGATGAAACATGGGGCTGTATAGCATAGAAAACCAACTTGTGGACAATGAGTATGGTTAATAGTCCATAAAAAAGAATGTTTTCTCTGAAACACAGCAAATGTATATTAAGGTCACAAGATGTTAATAATAGGGAGATATTTTGGCAATAACTTTACCAAATCAATTTATAGACTGTAATGAATAGTAATATATTAATATTCTTACATCAATGGTACAAAAGGAAGTATTCTAAATGAAAGGAACAAGACAGAAAATACTACATATTGTTTCACTCTGTCTAAACAAAATGTAAATTCAAATAAATTTATAGAGACAGAAATAGAATAGCAGTTATGTATGTAGGGAATGGATAGAGGAATTGAGCATTGACTACTAAGGGGTAGTGAGTTTTCTTTTGGAAATAATGAAAATGCTCTAATATTGATTGCTTTGATGAATATGCAACTTGCTTATTATAACAAAAGCCATTCATTCTACATTTTAGATAAATTGTATGGTTTATTAATCCATTTCAATAAAACTGATTTAAAAATTAATGGTGCCCATTAATTTTTCAACAAATAATGCTGTATTAGTGAAGAAAAACAAATTAATTGCAAATATGTTTTCATAATCTGCCTTTGTTTTAAAAACTTTAGTGCTGACACTTTTGATCTTTCTAGATAGTTTGTTAGTTCTTGCACAATAAACTCAGGTAGCAATGAACACATGCACTGGATTCTGATTACATGGTTGATGTAATGACCTTGGGGTGTGTGGAAGCACCTTCCAATTTCTAATTCTTGTTTTATTTGTATTTTAAGATTATTTTTTAAAACATTCTTATTAGTGAATAAAAATGGTAAACTTAAACTTTTGAGATGTATTAAATGCTGTGTGACTCCAAAACATGACCAGCAAGAACATAAGCACGGTAGTGGGACACATGTAAACAAATTTTGACCCCACTACTGGCTCTCTGTGTGAAATTTTGTAAATTCTTTATTGGGGAAATTCAGGTATTACTCACAGTGCTTTCCTAAGAGTAATAATGGGAAATCTGAGTGTATAATATATACATAAATTACTTAGATTTCTACCTAGCATACAAAAATCACTCATAGGAGTTAAAATTAGCTTAATATCATTTACTCACAAGGACCTTAAAATCAGAGCTGCCCTGAAATGACCTCTTCAGTATACCCTATAGAGCCAAAAACTTAATTATGTTACCAAACTCAATTATTAGGATTGGTAAACATTTTTCGCTTAGGGATCATTTTAAGATTAGAATGTTCAGAGGACACCTTTAACAAAATGTGTACAATTGCATAAATATATAAACAGATATCAATGGTGATGAATATTTCAAAATAAAAATACCAAGGAACTTTCTTTATATACATATATATATATATAAAGCATATATAGTATGTGTGTTTTTGTTTACATATACATAATGTATGTACAGGTATATTGATTGTTTATTTTAAAATAAGAGGCCTGGTAGTTAAGAAATTGGTGGAGTCACACATATATTTCATTAAATAAAATATATTGCTTCTTATATAATTTTCTAATTTGTCTATTTGCTGATGCCAGTAGGAATAATATATACATTTTGGGTCGTTTGAATCATAAGTATTCATTATGGATTCATTTACTTTCTTCATTATACCAATCCATAATAGTCAGAAACTCACCCACATATTATGAATCATTTAGTTTCTCCCATTCACTTGGCACTGTTTCATGAGATTTGCAGTTATCAATTCCCTTTATACTCACAAAAAATCTCTAATATGCATGTTCTTATCATCCTTATTTTCTTAATGGAATACAAGTTAAAACAGAAGTTAAATAACTTATCTGAGCTCTCTAATAAGTTATGAAGCGAGGAAGGAAACCCTCTCACTCTGGATCCTAGACAGAAGCTGATGACTTCTGCACTGGGATTTCACCTTGGGAATTGAGTTCTCAGATGGAATTAGCTGGGGCTGATGAATGATTATATAACTGATATTTTTGCTTGCTTGTTTCCAAGAGAACAGACTTGATTAATTTGGGCATTTGAAAGACAATGGAATATTTGTACTTATAAGGAAACAGAGTGGCAGACAAGGACATTTTCTCTTAGGACAGTGCAAGTAATATGATAAATTGAATGAAACCTGTGTGGTAGAGAACTCCATGCTGTATTTAATCTTCAATAGTTATGTATGACTCTGACTGCAAAGTAAGAAGAATCACTATGGATACTTTTCTGTGCAGCACTTCTTTTTAGATAAATACATTTCTTGCGATATTATAAGGTATAATATAAAAGGTAAGTTAATCTATATCTTGCATTTTTGAAAAGAAAATAGGGTTTACTTTTAAGCCAAAAAATTTCAATTGTTAATAGCTCTGATGATAATATTATTATTATATGAGTAGCTATTTTATTCAACATTATCAGCCTTGCTTTTACAGCACAGCTAAAAATAATATTCTAAAATAATCTATTCTATTATTCTATTATTAGTAGAACAAATTGAGCAGCTCATAAATACCAGTATTTTCTATTTATCTCATATGTCTGACAGTATACATCCATCAGAGATTTTTCACTAAGAAAAGAAGAAACATTATCTTAAATGATATTTGAATAACAAAAATGTCTCATTAATGTATAGTTATTGAATACCTTTCAAACGGACAGTTGAAGAGATTTGTTATTTATTTATTTATTTATTTTCCTATCTGGATTCAAATTAGAAAAAAAAATTTCAAAGCTTTAAGTGCAAGAATTTTGAATTAATTAAATTTTAAAAATGTAAAATAATTTGATATATTCACATGGGAAAGAAACATATTACATGAAAATATATTCTTCTACCTCTACATTATGTAAGTATAAATTAAGATATATTTATTATTTTTATTATACATAGAATGTAAAAATGTGCAAGTTAACTATGTGAGATAAAAGATAATGGGCCTTTGAGACCTTGATATGCTAAGATCCTACTAGTTACTTCAAATGAATGAATTGACTTTTCAGATTAAAACATATTTTTTTCAAACAATTTAAAAAGTACTAACTACATATCAATATAATGGCAAGAAAAACAATCTTTTCACCAAATTACAGGAAGTATGAAATAAAATTTGTGAAAATCACTGTAACAATGCAAGATAATCTTTTAGGTTAAAACTGTAATTGTTGAATGTGATTATGTCTACCTCTTTACATATGAATTTGTACTTCAGCACCAATGACAAGAACAAAATATTCATTACCTGAATACTTGCCATTCTAGAAAATCATATGTGAAGTTATTTATTGCTGAAAAAGAATAGATAATCAGATATAGTCAAAACTCCAAAGTTATTATTGACTGTCAAAAGTCTCTCAAAGAAAAAAAAAGTCTCTCAATGGTTCTGTAAAACCATTTAGTAGGAAGGAGAACATCAAACTTGGAGATGATTTATGATATGGCAAAAGAGTCTTTAATAATGAACTATTTTACATTCCTTATAGCTTATCTAGTTTGTATCTACATTTCTCTAGTTGACATATGTTCCACTGATTTAGAATGACTAAAT
>JAQZBX010058103.1:0-17808 GCA_029593785.1 Cabassous unicinctus
GAACACATGGTTCATTCTCCAGGATAGATGACATGTTAGGTCAAAAACAAGTCTCAATAAGTTAATAAAATATTGAAATCATACAATGTATCTTCTCCAACTGCAACGGAATGAAGCAAAAAATCAATAACAGAGGGAGAAATGGAAAATTGACAAATATGTGGAAATTAAGCAATGTACTTTTAAACAACCAATAGATCAAAGAAGAAATCACAAGGGAATTAAGAAATACCTTGAGGTGAATGAAGATGAAAACACAACATATCAAAACCTAACGGATGTAGCAAAGGCAGTACTGAGAGAGAAATTTATCTCTAAATGCTTACATTTACAAAGAAGAAAGATTTCAAATCAGAGACCTAACCTCACAACTTGAGGATCTATAAAAAGAAGAGCAAAATAAACCCAAAACAAGCAGGAGGAAGGAAATGATAAAGATTAGAGCAGAGATAAATGAAATAGAGAATCAACAAAACAAAAATTGGTTCTTAGAAAAGATCAACAAAATTGACAAATCTTTAGCTAGACTAAGGAAGAAGAAAAGAGAGAGGATACAAACAGCTAAAATCAGAAATGAAAGGGGGTGGCATTACTACTTACCCCAGAGAAATAAAAAGGATTATAAAAGGATACTATGAATGGTATACCAGCAAATTAGATAATATAGATGAAGTGGAAAAATTCCTAGAAACACAAAAACTGCTTACACTGACTCCAGAAGAAATAGAAGATCTCAATATACCAATAACTAGTAAAGAGATTGAATCAGTAATCAAAAACCGCCCAACAAGGAAAAGTCTAGGACCAGATGACTTCACAGGGGAATTTTACTAAATATTCTAAAAAGAATTACCACCAATTCTGCTCAAATTTTTCCAAAAAATTGAAGAGGAGGGAAACTCCCCAACTCATTCTATGAGGCCAACATCACCCTAACACTAAAGCCAGATAAAGATACGAAGAAAAAAAAAGAAAGAAAGAAAGAAAAGAAAAAGATAACTACAGACCAATATTTATTATGAAAATAGATGTAAAAATTCTCAACAAAATGCTAGGAAACTGAATCCAACAGCACATTAAAAGAATTACATACTATGATCAAGTGGGATTTATCCTTGGTATGTAAGGATGGTTCAACAGAAGAAAATCTATTAATGTAACACATCCCACTTTAACATGATGAAGGAAAAAGCACACATGATCATCTAAATTGATGCAGAAAGGTATTAACAAAATCCTACACTTCTTCTTGATAAAAACACTTAGAAAACTAGGAATTGAAAGAAAGTTTGTCAACATGATAAAGGGCATATATGAAAAACCCACTGCTAACATCATACTCAATGGTGAAAGACTGAAAGCTTTCCCTCTAAAATCATGAACAAGACAAGGATATCCACTGCCACCACTGTTATTCAACACTGTACTGGAAGAAGTTCTAGCCAGAGCAACTAGGTAAGAGAAAGAAATGAAAGGCATCCATATTGGAAAGGAAGAAGTAAAACTTTCCCTATTTCCAGATAGTAAGATCCTATATACAGAAAATCCTGAAAAATCCAAAACAAGGCTTCTAAAACTAAAGAACAAATTCAACATAGTGGTGAGGTACAAGATAAACACTCAAAAATCAGTAGTGTTTCTATACATTAGTAATAACAACCAGAAGAAAAAAATCAAAAGAAAATTCCATTTACCATCACAAGTAAAATAATCAAATATCTAGGAATAAATCTAACCAAGGATGCAAAGGACTTGTACACAGAAAACTACAAAACATTGCTAAAAGAAATCAAAGAATACCTAAATATATGGAAGGACATTCCATGTTAATGGCTTGGAAGACTTAATATTGTTAAGATATAACAATATCAGTTGCTTTGGGTATATATAAGTCTACTCAAAGCAACTGACAGTCAGCTCAATCCCAATCAAAATCTCAAAAGCCTTCTGCACAAAATGGAAAAGCCAACCATTGAATTTATATGGAAGAATAAAGGGCCCCGAATAGCCAAACCCATCCTGAAAAAGAAAAGGAAGTTGGAGGACTCATATGTCCCGATCTTAAAACTTATTACAAATCACAGTAATAAAAATAACATTATACTGGAACAAAGACAGACATATAAACCAATGGAATCAAATTGAGAGTTCAGAAATCAACCCTCACATTTGCGGCAAACTGAATTTTGACAAGGGTGCCAAGTCCACTCAATGGGGAAAGAATAGTCTCTTCAACAAATGGTGCTAGGAAAACTGGATGCTCATGTGCAAAAGAATGTAGGTGGTTGTACACCTCACACCATACACAAAAATCAACTCACAAAGCATCAAAGACCTAAATATAAGAACCAGAACTGTAAAACTCCTAGAAGAAAACATAGGGAAATATCTTCATGAACTTGTGTTAGACAATGGTTTCTTGGACTTTACACCCAAATCACAAGCTACAAAAGGAAAAATAGATAAATGGGGCCTCATCAAAATTAAAAATGTGTGTGTCAAAGGAGTTTATCATGAAAGTAAAGTGACAACCTATCACAATGGGAGAAAATATTTGGATACGACATATTTGATAAGGGATTAGTATCCAGAATATATAAAGAAATCCTTCAACTCAACAACAAAAAAAACAAACAACTCGATTTAAAAATAGGCAAAATATTTGAATAGACATTTCTCCAAAGAAGGTACACAGATGGCTAAAAAGCACTTGAAAAGATATTCAACAACATTATCCATTAGGGAAATGCAAATCAAAGCCACAGTGAGATATTTTACACCCACTAAAATGGATACTGTTTAAAAAAAAACATAAAAATGCAAGTGTTGGATAGGATGTGGAGAAATAGGAATACTCATTCACTGTTGGTGGGAATGTAAAATAGTGCAGCTGCTGTGGAAGACAGTTTGGAGGTCCCTCAGAAAGTTAAGTAGAGAATTACCATATATCCTGGCCATCCCACTTTTATGTATATAAGGAAGAGAATTGAAAGCAGGAACTTGAACATATATTTACACACCAATGTTCATAGTGGCATTATTCAATTGCCAAAAGATGGAAGCAACCCGAGTGTGCATCAACTGATGAATGGATAAACAAAATGTGATATATACATAAAATGGAATATTATTCTACTGTAAAAAGGAATGAGTTCTGATACATGTGACAACATGGAGACATCATGTTGGATGAAATATGCCTGACACAAAAGGACAAATATTGTATGATCTTACAGATACGAAATAATTAGAACAAGCAAACACATAGAGTTAGAAACTGGAATATAGGTTACAAGGCCTGAAGTGGTGGTACCAAATGAGGAGTTAATGCTTAAATTGTGCAGGGTTTCCATTTGGAATGATGGAAAAGTTTTGGTTATAGATTGTGGTAATGGTAGCACAACATTGTGAATGTAATTAATAACACTGAATTATATATTTCTTTGTGGTTAAAGGGGAAATTTTCTGTTGTATATATGTAACCAGAATAAATTTTTTTTAAAAAGCCCTAGGGAAACAGATGTGGCTCAAGTGATTAAGCTCCCGCCCACCATATAGGAGGTCCAGAGTTCGATTTCCAGGGCCTCCTGGTGAAAGGAAAGCTGGCCCTAGCAGAGAGCTGGCCCACGGAGAGTGCTGGCCCACGCAGGAGTGCTGGCCTGCGCAGAAGTGCTGGCCTGCAGGGAGTGCTGGCCTGGGCGGAGAGCTGGCATACCAAGATGATGCAACAAAAAGAGACACAGAGGAGAGACAGTAAGAGATGCAGCAGACCAGGGAGCTGAGGTGGTACAAGAGATTGAGTGCTTCTCTCCCACTCTGGAAGGTCCCAGGATTGGTTCCCGCTGCCACCTAAAGAGAAGACAAGCAGACACAGAAAACAAAGAGAGCAGACAACAAGCACAAAAACAATGGGGGAGCAGGGGGCGGAATAAATAAATAAATCTTAAAAAAAAAAAAAAGCCCTAGTTCTATATGACACAAATAGTGAGCCCTAATATAAATCATGTAATATAGTTAATTGTACAATTATAATAATGTTCTTTCACTAATTGTAACAAATGTACCACACTAATGTAAGGTGTTAATAAGAGGGAGCATATATGGGAACTCTGTATTTTATGCATGAATTTTTTTGGAAACCTACAACTTCTCTAATAAAAAAAAAAACTAAATAGAAAAAAAGGTCAATCTCTGCGCCCCCCTCAAAAAAAAACTGATAATCAATCTTCCAATCAAACAATTACATATGAGAAGAGCCTTGCCCCAAATAATAACAATGTCATCAACTGAGAAGTGTATTCAACTCAACATTTGCACCTGAATTCCGGAAATGAATGAATGAATAAATGATTGCATATAAATGCTTAGTCTTAGAATCAGATTTCCTGGATGTGAATCCTGCCTCAACCACTTACCAGCTTGGCTTATGCATTTGGAGCCTAGTCTGACAATCATAAAATAGGGAGGCTAATATAACCTACCTTACAGGCTCATTGTGAACGTTAAAGTCATGTGAAACACTTGGTACTGTGCCTGGCACATGGTAAACTCAGAGTGAATGCTAGAGATGGTTATTAATAATAATCTAAAGTGATGTCCTTACACAATTTAGTAGATTATGGAGAAAGTAGCTCCTGTCTGGGGGAGGAAGAGTTTTACCCAAGTTTCCTCTGATACCAGGAGTTCACTGTCCAGGACCACTGTGGATTCTTCCTTAGTCTCTGCCACCCTTGCCTTCCCATCTGTGCAGAGGAGATAAGAAGGAAACCACTCAGAGGCCAGGATGGGCTGCTGGGGCGACAACTGGGAAACAAACTGAGCCCCGTGCTTTCAGTGGGCACCTTGTGTACTGGAGGTGTGCTCCCTCCAGTGTGCATTTGCTCTACAGCAGCTGCTGCAAGAGACAGGTGGCGACAGGCAGAGAGACAGTGATATCAGAGACATTCCAGGTGCACAATGCACAGCATCACTGGGGTGTCCCCAGTACCCAGACTGTCCCAGGAGCAAGGAACCCCGACAAAATAGGAAGAGAGTGTGAATTATGCTAAATAAGAACTTTTTCATGTTCAAGTTCTCTCCAACAGACCCCTGAATATAAGAGCCCCCCGAATGCCGGCAAGAACTCATTTTAAAAACAAAGAAAACATTTTTTTCTTCACATGTAAAAAAATTGAAGCAATAAAGGGAATAAAACCAGATACGGTAAGTAATATCTGCATCAAATAAAACTGGTGTTGAAAAAAAATAGTCCCAGCCATTCTTCCATTTACCCATGATACTTTATTTGGCTGCTAAATATACGGGCACGTTAGTATTGCTGTCAGCTTAATAGATGGTTTTAAGGCTCAAACAATGTTGTGTGAGAAGCTGTAGGTAAATCTCTCATATGCTGTTAGTAGGGTACTTGAGATGCTATATGACGGCAGGAAAGTTTTTAGCTCCGTGCTGCATTGCAGTTCATAAAGGGGGCACTCATTCTGAAAAAAATAAAAGTTAAATCTAGCGAGTGGTTAGCACCAGCATTCCAAAATACTTCAGCAGCCTGTGTTTTCAGCTTCTGCTCCAACTTCATTGCTGCAAAATATGAGAAAATAGTAGTCAGGTTGATGGAGATGAGAAAATTCAGAAAAACATATTCAGAAAAGTTATACATTAATCCATTTGGGCATAGAATCTCATATAAAAAATGGTTTACAGGAGGAAGAATTAGTTTGATTTTATTTCTTAGTAGCTGTTTGTCTGTTACATCATTAATGGCATAATAAAGACACACAGCTATACCTTCATATCAGACTCTGATCTCATGGGAGCTCAGCGGAGGGTCTAAGGGGCTTGGCTTTGAGTGGTTAGTGCAACCTTAAGGAACAGCTTTGCTATATCCTACCCACAACCCCTTATCCTTCAATCAATTGACTGCTGTTTTACTTTGCTTGCCTTTAGCATGACTGCATCATTTCCTAAAACGTAAAATCTAAAACAAGGATGAAAGTGAATAGGGATTGGATTAAGTGCCATCTTTTGCAAAATGGAACATTACAAAAGACAGAGATAGCAAATGAACTGCTTGCACACACACACACACACACACACACACACACAGATAGATTTGATTAACTTTATAATGTTGCTCTGTGGTTGGGGAGTGATTGATGAAGATAATAAAAATAAATAATTTCTTTATTTTCAGACTGACACACTTGCAGTTAAGGCTCAATATTTTCTTTTATTGTCAATTGAGCAACACATTATTGTGGATATAAGAAAATATAAATAAGAAAGATCAGAAATTAATGAAACACTAAGAAAGTAATAATTTTGAAGGGAGTCAAATTCCAAACATTTCTTTTTGGTTTAGAATTAACTTTGGGTAATAAGTGATATAGTCCCATGAAATTTAAGTCAGTGTTATAGAAAGTTTTTTTCCCAAGAATGAATGGTGTAAATGTATTTTTCATTCCCATGTAATGCAAAAAATACCCACAAAACTATGCATACTCTTTCCCACCAAATGAAAGCTGCAATTACGTAAGAAAGATCTATATATGGTCTTATAAATATGAAACCAGACTTCATATATCCAGAACCAAAATTCATTTTCAGAAAATACATATCATAATATTGTGCTGGACTTGTTGGATATTCATTTTTTTTCTGAAAAAAATTAAATTTGTACATTGGTGTAATTATTTAACTTTGGTGTAGAAACACAAAATCTAATATTAGAATATATTATCCATAAGACAAGCTATAATATGTTTAGTAATTACAGTCCTATAAAGGAAGACTGAGAGAGAATGCAGGTATAAAGGACTCTAGAGAGTACAACATTGAATCAGGGCTCAAAACCACCTAATATCGGGACCTGCTCTCCAATAGTTATTAACTCTGGTCTTATCATTTTATTTTTTCTTTTGGAAAACTAGAAATAGTCTTCCCAAGTCTCTACACAGAGAAGTTGTAAATCCTTCCAGTTTCTGACTTCTGCTCAGTTTTGTATGACTCGCTATAATAAAAAACCCAACTTAAACTGGTGAGATGACTTTGAAGGAGGGAGTCCACAGTTGTCATCCCCATCTCTCCTCTAGTAGATTCAACTGAATCGATAAAAGAGGAAAATAAGAAAGACCTGTCTCTTGGTATTTGAGCCTTCTAAGTCAGATCCCCTCAAATTTCAGTTCTAGCCATCATCAACCAGTCTGGAGGCTTACCAACATGGGAGAGTAATTTTGATGGAGCCCATTGCCTCCAAGTTAGGTATCAGGAATATCCCTCCCTTTATTATTTCCTTGCCCACATGAATGTCTGGGGCAAAGTGACTATCCATTCTGGTTCTCAACAGTGTACCTTCAGTTTTGTAAGACAAATTCACCCTGGCCCTCTAGCCAGTTGTCTATCAAAGCATGTGAGTCTGCATTTAATTAGCCATTAATAATATCCAGATTCCAAGTTCTTGCCTGAGATTACAACCTTGAACTCTCTTCCATCCAAGTTTCATGAAAACTTGATTTTGAGAAATAATATTTATGGAAAATTGCCTGCAGGGAACAGAGTGTACCCATTCTTCTTGATAATTTCATTTTACCCTCAAGTCAAACCACAAAATGAGAGTGGCTTCCATGGACAAGTTACTTATTTTCTCTTCTGTATGTTCTCATCTGTAGAATAAAGAGGAATGGGATGCTTGTCTCATAGGATTAAAATCTTGTATGTCAATGGAGATTCTAAAGTACTAAATAAAATAAACACAAAAAACTTATATGCTACCACAACAACCAATCAGTTACAGTCACCTTGCTGGCAGATCTGTTATCTTGCCAACCTTAAATCTTCAAAACCAAGGAATAAGAAAACAAGAGAAGAATTTGCTTCCTATGTGTTTTGTTGGCACCTATTGAATGATTACCTCTCTTGTGTTAGTAACAAGAGGGGTTATCTAAAAGTTCAGATAATCAAATGTTTTGGGAAATCATTTAATGGTAAACCTGCTTTGACCCTCAAGTTGAAAATAAAATATGCTTAGGACTACATGTAGCATGTGCAATGAAGAGTGTCAGCTCTGATTATATATCATTCCTAAGTATGATTTCCACAACTGAACCCGTAGAAAGAGCAGTGGGCTGTAGAGTGGCTGTGGATCAAAGAGCTACTGAATTTACAAGACATGATAAATGCAATTAGAAATAAATGTTGCTGCTAGAATTTAATTTTCTTCTAGGTAATCCTACTCAGAAATCATTTATTTCAGGCAGGGAATTTGCTCCAACTTAGATAGTGTTAAATACTCACCCACTTGCAAAGTTTATGGTGTTCATGTGAACAGTTGAAATCTATGAAAGTGACCTTTTAAAATTGATTAGTCAGCTGACTACAAGGGCCAAATTGATTATCTAAGGATCCCATCAGCTTATATGAGGGTTCATCAATAATCAAATATTTTCTAAAGAGCTATATAAAGTACTAAATAAAACATTATTTGGAATATACTAAGACCCTAGACTCAGCTTGTACAAAATATTATGTCCAGCCACAGTACAAGTAGTTTCCAAACTTGGTGTGGCATACTAAGAAAAAGAGAAACAAAATCTTAAGTTTTACTAAGAAAATTACAATGAACCACAACATGGAACAGACCTCTTTTTAAATTAATTTACCACAGGCTAAACCTCCTGTTACACCTCTGTGACACTAAACAGAAATATGTGTCCCAAATTTCTATTAATTGAAAGTACTCACTGAAATGTTTTCTTTTTATAATTCTCCTGCTTTTTCTTTCTATTTTTATTTTGTTTCCAAGATTGAATAACCAATTCCATTGGCTTTCCTAGACTCCCAATGAAGGTGCTACAACTTGAGGATCTCAATTCTTCTAACAGATTTGAATCAACTGTGAGATTTTAAAACACACACCCATCCACCCATCCCCAGAGACTTCTTTTTTTCTTATTTTTTTGTAGGTATCAGGAATTGAATCCGGGACCTCATACATGCAAAGCAGTTCCCCGTAGAGACTCTTGATTCAGTTTGCCTGGAGTGGATGCCTGGAGTGGATTCCTGCCACAGGTATTTTTTCAAAGTCACTCCCATCCTCAAAAAGTTTAACACAGAATTGTCATATGACCCAGCAATTCCACTCCTAGGTATATACCCCCAAAGAACTGAAAACAAGTACTCAAACAAATACTTGTACAGGAATGTTCATAGCAGCACTATTGACAATAGCCAAAAGGTGAAAACACCCCAAATGCCCATCAAGGGATGACTGGGTAGATATATTGTAATATACACAGACAATGGAGTATTATTCAGCCATAAAAAGGAATGAAGTACTGATACATGCTACAAGACAGATGAACCTCAAAACGAATATGCTAAATGAAAGAAGCCAAACACAAAAGGTTACAAATTATATGGTGTCGTTTATATGAAATACCCAGAATAAGGTAAATCTATAAAAACAGAAAGCAGATTGGTAGATGCCAGGAGTTTGAGGAAAAGAAGAACGGGGTATAAGTGCTCAAGGGTTTTATTTTAGAGTTCTGAAAATGTTTTGGAACTAAACAGAGCTGCTGGTTACACAACATTGTGAATGTACTAAATGCCACTGAATTGTTCGCTTTAAAATGGTTAATTTTATGTAATATGAATTTTACCCCAAGTGATTCTAATATTCAGCCAGAGTTGAGAACCACTGAGTTAGATAAGTGGAATTGTTAGTTCCTTTTAAATCTAACTTTATATATCATGGCAGTTATAAAAATTATGAGTGAGTCAAATCAGATAAATCCTGGGGTCTGTTTCTATTTAAAAGAATCACCAGGCTATTTTAAAAATCTAGTATCTGGAAATAGCATGTTTGGATCCAAGATAGGAGAGTCTGGTAGTAAGAAAGATGGACTAGTGTCTTTAGAAAATGAAATAAAAACTCAGGGGAAATCTAAGAATCAATCAAGGACTCTTCCCTAATTCTTCACTAGTTCTTGATTTATAACTGGAATGGTTTACTCTTTAGGCCATATAATCATAAGATCAGAATTGCTTTATAAAAATAGATACTTTTTCTAGTTTGATGTTTTGTAGAGCCTCAGTTTCCTCATCTGTAAAATGTCTTGTGAAATTAAGTAAGATAATGCATAAAGAGTATATAACACTGTTTCTAACATAAATCTCTTAATCTCTTAATAAATTCACAATTATAATAATTCTCCATGCTAGCAAGAGGTCATGGAGACAGGTCCTTTAATATGCTGCTGAGAGGGTGAATTCCTGCAGTTTTTCAGGAAAGCAGTTTGACTATATGTATCAAAAGTTTTCCAAATGCCCATACTCATTGAACCAATAATTGTATTTTTACAATAGTGCCTTTAAAAATTGCCAGAGATTGGATAAGGATATAAATCCATACCTATTCATAATATACCTTTTGATTTTATTGACAAATGTTAGAGCAAAGACCCACCTTAGTCTTCTATGATAGAGGTTTTATAATTTTAAGAAATAGGAATAAGTCAGTTTATGAAAAGTAAGCTAGATTGCCTGAATTTGTGGGAAAAATGCCTTGGAAAAGAAAATTCAGATCAGTTAGTCTTCTTGGTGGAATTTTATTAATCCTACTTTTCTTTTGTATTATGCTTGCTTTTTCTCTAAATGCAGAGGCTGCAAAATTGAGCATGCCTCATTTGTGAGAGTGTCTGAAATGAGTGAACTCACCCCTTCCCTTCTTCAAGATAAGTTCTTGAAAAATCACATTTGAAAAAAAAAATCACAATTTCTACTTTATCTGAGAGGATATAGAGGAAGAAAACACAGCTCAGTTATTCTTGCTCTTGATGAACAGAAAATTAAATAAACCAGAGACAGAATATTTCTTTACAGAATTTTTTCTTGTCCCTTTGATATAGCATCTATAAAAATAAAAGGAGTCTTTTAAAATTTACTTTTGTTTGTCAGTTCAAAACATGGAAGTGGCTAAACATTTGCACCAAATTTGGAGGCTATATCTGAGCCAGCCAGCGTTAGCCTATCTACTATACACCATATGCAAGTTCACTTCTGGAGGGTTGGTGCTCAGTGAGCTAAGGAGTCACTCTCCAATGCAGCTGAAACAGGGATACTGTGAAATACCATGTGACCTCTGACACAGAAGACGCCTTGTATGTATTATGGAGCATCCATGACCCTCTAGAGGAAGAAGACAATAGTGGTTTCACATCTGAATCCCAAAGAGAAAATCACAAAAGCAGACATGGGATAGAAGGCGCTAGTTTGTGAGCAAGGTGCTAACACAAGGAAAACTCTACCACCACCTTCCACTTTAAGAAACAGCAGGAATTTACTTTAGCTATCAGATGACTCTGAACGACACAGGGTGGGCCCATTAGTTAATAATTTTTCCTAAAGGAAAAAAAGGATGATTTTTACTAACATTATTAAAAAATAAGACTGGTTTATATCCACAACCTAACATCAAACAGAAATGGGTCAATTAATCCCCAGTCAGAAAGCAACTGTATCTTACATTTACCTCTTTAGAATCAAGAGTCTCATGTTCAGGAATAGCCACCATTGGATGACTCAGCTTCACAGAAAACATGCCCAGGATGTGATCAGGAGTAGAAGTGAGGAGAAATAAATATTTACATTTTATTTAAATAGACAGATGATCATAGTAGAGTCTACCAAATGCAAACATAAAGATTTGATGATCATTTTTTTTAAGAAAAAAGGAGATTTTCTTAATATAGAAAAAAAATTTTGACAGATGGTCAGCATTTTGAACATAAGATCACACCATATTTATCTTGTGTCCCCCACAAAATCTAACAGTGCTTAGTATATAGCATAGACAGACATTAAATGTTTGTTGAACAAATTGTCAGAACACACTGACAGATTTTACAAAGAGGAAATTAAATTTATGTCTCATGTCTCATACATGGGCCTCTAATTGAAAAAATGAAAAGTAAAAGAGACAAAGGTACAGATCTATAGTAACTATAGATTTACCTACTGAAAATAAATGCATACTAGGAACATACTTAAAGTATTGTGTATTATTGTGACTATTGATGATCACAATGCACAGGGACTTCATAAACATTGAAATTTTACGTGACAATATTTTATAATGCAGTCTATAAGTTCTTTTGCTTATGTGGAATTTTTACCTTTACATGGGTCTTCAGAGCACTACAAACACTTAGCCTTATTAAGACAGAAGAAAATCATAGATATGCAAGAAAGAAAGAACGACAGACGAAACAAGAGCAAAAATTTGTAATGAAATTTGGTTACCCCTTTTATGGTTATCATTTTCTCTCCTCATTCCGTCTTTAGGATACCACATCTTAGGGTTCCCAATTTACCAGAAATAGTCCCTATTTCCACTGTTGTCCGGGGCAAATCGGGGATATAGTAATGATTGGCCTGCTTTCATTTTCAACAGGGTCTTGGTCTGGGCAAAAACAAACGATGGGAGAGTGACTAGACTAGCTTCTAATCTTCCATAGCGACTTAAGCAGTCAGGCAATTTAGCCTTGGCTCCAGGAGGATACCAACACTGGCTGTTTGGAGGAAGGGAAGAAGATCCCCGCCTGCATTTCCCTAGGCACCGCTCTGTTCCAGCAGATTTTCAAGAATGGAGTCTGCTTTAATTTAAAACTATCACCTCACTAAATCCCAGCCATTACATTCTGTTCCCAGCCATGAAATCCTCTGGGTATCATAGTATCAGGTCTCCTTCTAGCTGCCAGACTATTGCTTTAAATAGAAGTATGATCTGGCCCCAAAGCCAACAAGAGATCTAAATAACATTCCAGAAAGCAGCTGAAAGCATCTACTTTCTCCTGTTCACTAGTGTCTCCTGAGATCCTAAGCATGGTTTTGGATTGGACCCTATGTACCATTTCAAACCTCAAATCCAAGTAATTGGTCCTGGAGACAGAAGTCTTTAGTATACCTAGGCTAAGTGGTACAGAATCAATATGGATCATAGGAGTTAGTATGATGTCAAATCTCCCTTCCCCTGGTTTCCTCAGATAGAGAAGAATTATCCTGAATTTTGAAAATATTCTCAATACCCTAATGCTTAATCAAAATTGGAAAAGCAGTTGAATCATTGTGATGCCACCTTTACATTCCATTCTTTCTTTCCAACATAGGTATTCATCAATTTAAGTTTATTTTAAGTTCAAGACATTTTAATCTTGGATCTCAAAAACTATGTGATGATTATCTTAATCAATAAAAGAGTACAGAAAATGACAGATCCACGTTAATTGGTAATCCTCAAATTATTTGTATTTGCCTTTGGAATGCTTTCTTCTATTTCTGGTCTTTTATCTCAGTAGTTTGCAATAAAATGTGATGTTAATATTTTATTATGTTATATAGAGAGATTTTTTTTATCTTTAAAACAAAGGTCTAATTTTTTTAAAAAAGATGGTTAGATTATAAAAATGTTACACAAAAAATCTAGGGAATCCCATATGCCCCACCTCCCACACCTCCCACAACCTCCCACATAAACATCATTAGTCTGGCACATTAATTGCAATTGATAAACACATGCTGGTGCTTTACAATTAAGCATGGATCATAGTTCACATTGTAAACCACACTCTCTCCTACACAGTTCTGCATGTTATATGATGATATAAAATGGCCTATATCTCTCGTTGCAATGTCACTCAGGGTAATTCCCAAGTCCCGAAAAAACCCCTGTATTACAACTGCTTTTCCCTCTCCCTACCCCCAGAGCCTCCAGTGGCCACTGGCTCCACATCAATGTTGTAATTTCTTCCATTGCTTGAATCACAATATGTCTATAGTAGAATACAAGTAAGATATTTATTCATAATCATTTATTGTGTGTTCACATGATAAATTATGTGTATATATATATGTTTACTTAGGTTTTAAAACTCAGTGAGGTGGGCACTACTGTTACTTAATATTACCCCGTTCCACAGATGAGGAAACTAAAGCAACAAGAAGTTGAGCAACTTACTCAAAGTCCAGAACTAGTAAGTGACAGAGCCAGGATTAGAATTAGACAGTCTCAAGAGGCTATACTCTCAAAGCAAGCAAGTATGAAGCCTGGGACAATCCGCAGGGGAGGAGAAAGGAAAGACAGGGAGAAAAACGGGAGGGAGGAGTGTGAGCCATTTAGCAAAGGGAAAAGCCACGTAGGAAAGGTAAAGAGTGTCCCCTTCAGAGACCAGAAGCAGTTTAGAGGTGGCTCATATAGCTATGAAAGACCATGCAGGAGACACAATACAATGGAGCTTCCATGTCAGACGAGGACTCTGGGCTTTATTTGCTAGGCAGGGAGAGGTCATTGAAATGCTTTAAGTAGGCAAGGGGCATGTGTGATAACATTTTTATTTTTTTAAAAAAGGCACCGTGGTTGATGTGCAGAAGAATGATTGTAGTCAGGGGATTTTCGAAGATATTTAAGTAATCATTTTGAGAGAAAAAGAAAGAAAAAACAAGGAAAAATAGATGAAGGTTTAAATAGCAGTGCCTTAGAGAACAGGCTCAAGTCTTTCTGCAGGATGAGCAAAGAAGCAGGTACACAAGTCGATATAGTGCTGATTATGAAAGAAAAATTGGGAAAAATTGAGGAGACGTAATCGACACAAGAGGATAAACCTGAATGCAGAGATAGAGTAATGCATAAGACTAAAGATGTCAAGTGGGGAGGACAATAAAATAAGGTGTGAACCTCCTCTCAGTTAAAATGGAAATAATGAAACTAAAACATTAAAATAAATCCTCCTTAGGTGAATGGCATACTATCCAGTAGGTTAATATTGAAGGACAGAGGGAGTCATCCAAAGTTTATTACTTACTTATTTGGTTGTAAGTGTTCTGGAGAACAAATTAATATTTGGCCTCAAAGAAAAAAAGTAAGTGACAAGTTGCTAATTTTGTAATCAGAACATTATTCAACACAGAAGGATCGATGAAATGGAAAGATCAGGTATCATGAGATAAAACACACTTTTATCCTGGATGGAAACTCCAGGACCAGATATAGTACAACAGATTAATTAGACCAATGTTCACTTACCACTGTTGGGCAATCAACAAGTGGTATTGAGGCAGGCTAGTTTAGGGAATGGAAAGACAACTAGCTGAAAAACATGGCCATGAAATTTCACCTGGAAATCCTCTGACAGAAAGGCCCCCACCAGAAAGCTGCTGGCAGAACACAGAAAAATCCTCCATTTAGAATGGGATTTCATCCTGGATCAAAGAAAAGCCCCAGATATTCTCAAGGAGCCTTATCATTGCCCGCCACCGCCCCCCCACCCCCAGGGGAATTGACTGGTGGGGTAGTCAATCAAAACAGCAAACAATTGGGACCCCTCCCCTAAACATTAACAAGGGGAGGAATAATTAATGGCTTGAAAAGCAAGCACAGGCTAAATCAGCCCTTTTCTCTCTCCTCTGCCTGGATCATCTTACAAGTATACTTGGGAACCCATAATCTGTTATTTTCTCCCATTTCTATTCTCTTCTCTCATTTTCTTAATAAACTACTGGCCTAATTAAACTGGCATGTTTTTAAATTCTTTTGTGTAACATAGCCAAGAACTTAGAGGAAATCCGGCAACAGTATTTGGATAAAACTTTCAGTTGATTTTTATTACACTCTTGATCGCAGCTGCCACAAAACTAATAAAAAGCCTTGTGAAGTGTTTACTTGTGTGGGGCTTTTTCATAAATGTCACAGATTCTCCAAAGATGATACAACCTTCTCTAATAAAGATAAAGAGATAAAACTACCTCAAGCCAACTGAAGAAAGGAGAATCCTGCAACTAGAAAAAGGAAAATATGCAAATTGTGGTTAAATCATTTAGTTAAGTCTTTAATCTATTTGAGAAATGGTGTTTGAAGCTCTAGTTTTTGTGAAACAGTACTCCCTTCTTGTGTAAAGAAGTTGGTTTTCTTGTCTGACAAAAGTTATGAAGCTGAGGAAATATTGCAAGAAGTTTAAACAATTTAAAATCACCGGCAGTGACACACATTCATTCAGAATTCACTTCTTTGGGACTGCTTTTATTGTTGTTGAACCACATCACCATAAAAACCTTCTCCACTCCATTTGTCTTTAATAATCTGTATGCTCTTCTTCTGCTGGCCCACTTAGATTTCTAAACTACTCATACTAGAGTATATCCTTCTTAATAAGAGCTCTCAAAAGTAAAATTTACAGATACCTGTATAAGATACTCTTTAGTTCGCAAGTATAAAGTTGTCGTTAGGAGACTATAAAACTTAGACGTCAAGGATTATTTATTATTCATCTTTTGGTCTTCTGGACCAGGCACGAATAGACTCTAAATGGATCTTAGATGAATAAATTGTAAAAAGGAAAAATGAAAAGAGTTAGAGAAAAGAAAGAGGGTTTTTTAGCTTGCTAAATTAAAGAAGCCTGCATTAGGTAGTAAGAATTAGGAATGGTTTATTGCATTCCTAACGTTGCCTTCATTTACACAAAGCTTTGAAAACAGGGAGCCCTTGAGCTAGACCTATCACACAAATGTATTCTGTTTGGCCCTCACAATTCTTTTGCTTTATAAAGAATTGAATTAGTTGTCAGTATTTAAATTCAGATTCTATATGCATGTTTATATTTCTGGTTTCTCTTGCATTGTTCAACAGTCTTGCAATACTAGCTTGCAATCATAGAGATCTGAATAGCAGCCTGCCCCTTTTATGAACCCAAAGATCTCCATGTCAGTGTAGTCCCCACCATTCTTCCTTGGAGGAGGCCAGGAGTCAGAGGTCATCTCACATCACAGCACTTATTCTCGTTATCACATATATATCTGGCTTGCTTCACTCATTCCAGGGATCTTCCCAGCCAAATAGTTTGCAGTCTCTGATTCACGAAATAGCCCAGTGCACAGGAAGCCCACGGGGAATCTAGTAAATTTCAGATTCTGACCCAGTAAGTCTGGGGAGAGGTCTGAAAGTCTGAATTTTGAACAGGCTCTCAGGTGATGCCAATGCTAGCACAGGTTGAGGAGTGAGGACATAGCCAACATTTTTGTATAAATTAATGGACTTGCTGTTTTTCAAATATTCATTTATTCACAACTGTAATGAACTACATTCAAAATATCCTAATCAATTAAGTTGTACCGCAACTGCATTATTAAGTAATTTAGTACAGATATTTTTATTAAGTACCTGCTAATGTGCCAGACACTTTGCTAGATGTTAGTGATTTAACAGTGAGAAAACAGATATTGTCCCTGCCCTTGGAGACTACAGTCTAGTGGTCTAGACAGATATTAATTATATATACAGAAAAATATAGATATGAACACAAAATAATATGTTAGGGAATAAAACTACAGAATGCTATGAGGGCTCATAATAGAGAAATCTCACCTAGTCTGGAAGGATGAAGGAATATTTTCCCAAGAGGCTGAAATCTGAAGGATAATTCTAATAATAGGGATAAGGGGTTTGGAGAGTGCATATGGGAGTAGTAGCTATCAAGAAATTCTCAGAGGAAGCGGGGTGTGGCTCAGTGGATAGAGTCCCCGTTTACCATATGGGAGGCCCGGGTTCGCGTCCGGAGGCCTCCTTGTGAGGGCACGCCGGCCTGAGCGGTGCGGTGGGCTGATGCAGCAACCTCACGGCAGGAAGCGGGTGTGGCGCAATGGGTAGAGCACCCGTTTACCATATGAGAGGCCCCGGGTTTGCTTCCCGGCGCGGAGATAAGCAGACACAGAGAAGACACGCAGCGAGTGGACACAGCAGCACAAGCAGCAAGGGGGGGGATAAATAAA
>JAQZBX010058104.1:0-17807 GCA_029593785.1 Cabassous unicinctus
GTCCCATTCATTCATTTATCCCAATATTTTATTTTTGTAAATTCTTAAAACTTATTTTTTTAAAATACAGTAAACACAATAAGAGTGTTTCCATTGGAAATGGGCAATTTGGCAACCCAAATTATCCTATTTTCTTTAGGAAGGATGTGTTACAGCTGATGATTATGAATCATGGAATGAATAAAATAAAATAAAATCATATATTCATAAAACTATGCAATAATAGCACAAACCAAAATGCAAATGTGAGGAGAAAAGGAGTTAAAATTAGAGTCAAGGGACATTTTATTTTATTTTGAATATAAAAGGGCATAGTACTTGAAGAAAATTCTGAAATGTCAATACAATCCAAATTACAAAGAGAGGACAAATTTTTTTTGGCTGTATCCTAAATTTTGACAGTACTTTGGTATACACATTTTTGCCAGTTGGGTTGAATAAGCAGGCATATGTTTACTTTTAATAAGTAAGAAAGTTCTCTTATTAGTAATTTGTTTTTAACCATCTGATTTGTTGGTTCATATATTATTCTTTCATTTAAATTTGCTAAAGTAAAACTTACTTGTATTTTTAATTTTAAGTTTGTGTTCATATATGACCCTTCTAAATATTGCTGTAATGAATTTCCAAGTAAACTGTCTGCTTCATTGATAATTTCTTTGTGAATACAGGCTTTAATTGTGAAAGCTATCATGTACAAAATTAAAGTCAGCTTTATTTCACTACTTTTAAAGTAAAAAAACAAACAAACAAATAATGAGAATGGCATCTTATGTAATGGGCACCCACTCATTTAATATGAAAACCCCAATACTTTAGAATCCTCCTTGTCATCTCTTACTCCATCACTGTTCAGAGCCAATCAATCATTAATCCTTGCTTAGTTTTTGCTACCAAATTCCTTTGGAATACATCAATATATCTCCATCTCCAAGACCTATATTAGAATCTGAGTTATTCATATCTGTATTTTGGATGCCACAGTAATCTCCTCCTGGGTCTGTCCACTTCTTATGTCACCTTAGAAAGCATTATCCATGACCCAACCAGAGGAAACCTGTTCTAACATTATATTTTGTTCCCTTCCTTCTTAAAACTGACCAACACCTTTGCATTTTTTTAAAACAGTATGCACTAAATTGCTGATACTGACCTAGGAACTCTGCATTACTTCTTTTATCTCCATACTGCCTACTATTGTCAGTGTTAAAGCCAAGCTATTCTTCTTATCATTGCATATTTGCTATGCTCTTTCCCAAAGAAATCTTGCATATGCTGCTCATTCCACCAGAAAGCCTCCCCACTTTAGCAATCTAGCTGTTCACATCTCCTTCAGGATCTCCCCCCAGGCATAACTTTCTTAAGGAAGTTTCCTTTACCTCTCTGAAAAGCTCAAAGTTTTGTAAATCACCATCTTCCAAACACCAGTTACATTTGTTTGACACTATTTCATATATCCTATGTTATTATAATATCATGTGATTTAATTCATGTAATTTTATTTTATGTCTAAAATTGAACCATATCACAAGCTTCAAAAATCAATGCCATATAAAAGATATTCAGAAATATGTGTATTTATATATATATAATTTAGAGTATATTTGATACCACGGTAAAGAGAGCACTTATTTGTTATTAAATATTTTGGATGTGCTATACTCTAAAAATACCCTTAATATTGGACACTCAGAATATTTCCAGTTTCTGATATTTCAAGCAGGACTGTGACAAACTTATATAAATGTTTTAAACATGAATGTGTTTGTATTTTTATGTGCATGTGTATATGTGTGTGTATGTGTATATATGATTAATCTCAGATGTACAATTATTAGTACAAGAGAAAATGCATTGACTAGTATAATACATGTTGAAAAATTGTCCTCAACAGTAACTGTAAACATTTGCACCTCCAGCAGCCATATTGAATATCCAAAGGCCATGAAGGAATGGCATTTACCCTGTAGCTTATTAAATGAGATCAATTTCAAAATGTTGGATTTTGCCTATCTGATAGGTGAGAAATATTTTGATGTTTTCAGTTAATATTTTCATTTTGACTAAATTTGATACTTCACAGATATATTTAAGAATCATGGATATTTGTATTTGATATGTTTAAAATCTTACTTCATATATGTTCTTCATTTCTTCCTGTAGTATTGAAATTTTTCTTTTCAAAATCAATATTTTTATAAGAAAAATTAACCTTTGATTAATCTGAGTTGCCAGTATTTTGATTTGCTGCCACTAATTATTTAATAAAATAATAATTTTATTTTTTTTGCAAAATTATTTTATTTTAATTTTGTTGTATAATTTTTAAATTTACTTCTGTCTTTTATATTTTAATCCTGAGTCAGAAAAAAATGTCCTTAGCCAACATCTCAAGGTTTTCACTATGTTTTAAAAACTTTCATTTCTAAAAATTAAGGAAAAAGAAAAAGGAAAAAAAACACCTTAGATTTCCATTTTCTTCTTGCTATACTGTTATGTTGTGTGAGTTGCAAATCATACATATATATATACTATAAATAAAATCATCCTAACATTGTGTATCAAATAGTCAATGATTATCAAGTATTATATCATTATATTCCCACAAATATTGGATCCTTTATAAATAATTATGTGCTTTTCCATTAATCCCTCTAACCATGTGAGTTTCAAAGCACTCTGCTTTAATCGCTGGTAATTTATGGATAAATTCCACTTCATTTTTTCTTATTTGTCAGAGATTTAGTAATTATGTTTGACTTTATTTCTTCATTTAAACATAAAAATAACATATATATACTAGAGTTTATTTTTTAATTTAGAATAAACTAAAAACTAGTTTTATGTTTAAAATAATTTATGATGAATTGATATCATTAAGTGAATGAGGCTTTTTTAGAGAAGGAAGACCTACAATTTCTCAATAAAATTATTTTGTATTTCAAGAGTAACTGACCATTTTACTGTTTTATCATAAATATATTTCTTACCACTTCATGTTTCTTATTGTTTTATAAATTAATCTTTTCTTGAATTATTTCTTCTAAATGACAGTTTCTCCTAAATGTGTTTTTGATTTCAACACATTAGTATCCAACTCACTACCTTAATCTTTTCATTAATGAAATACCTTAATGAAAATCTTTTCATTGCTTTAAAATTTCAGGTGATTCAATAAATTTCCAGGTAGATAACCATAGTATCAGAGACATTTGCACTTTTGACATAAGAAAAGTGGAGTTTTCAATCTATTATCTAAGGCACTCTATTACCCTTCATTCTGTCCAGTATCTCAGAAAAGTTCTATTTTTGTTTGTTTAGGAATGACTTTGTTTTTACTTTTTTGCAGAATATTTTTGCTTTCTAGATTTTAAATTTAACAAGGTTTTTTCTTATTAATTCCTTCCAACATTTTGGACACGTCTTGTCACAGCCTTGATATCATGGCTTTTCTTACTGACTTTTTTAAGATTTTAAAAATATTTTAACTCAGTTTTTCTTTAGTTTATTCTAATACTCTGAGTTGTAATTATATATGTATGTGTGTGTTTGTATATATATATATATATCAGGAAATTTGTGAGTAAAGGAGAGGGAATATTTTACCAGAAAATTTGCAATAAAGAACATAATGCTATCTTCTGAATATCTATGTAGTCTTCTGCTGCTAAAATTGAATGGTTGATTGTAACATCTATATGGAAAATCAAAATATGTAAATAAACAAAAAAAATTGAAAATGAGAAAACATTGGAAAACATACAATGCTTGATTTTAGGGATTATTATTAAGCTACAAATTCCAAGACTATGTGATAGTGACACAAAAAGGAACAGTCTTAAGAACAATTAAGAGAAAAAAAAACACACTGGAAAAAAAGATTTGGAAAACATATGTCCAACAAAAGACTTATATCGAGAATTATAAAGAATATTTAACACTCAATAATAAAAAAGAAAAAACCTCATAAAAAGGGCAAACATATTTGAATAGATTTGTAAGTTATGTAAAACACCCAAGGGAATATGGTAGCTTTAAATTTGGCTGCATTTATAATTATATTATGTGTACCAACAACTAAAGATCAAGAATATCTGGTTGGCCCCCAGCATGGAACATGACCCCTGGGAATGAGTTTCCCTGACACCAAGGGATTACTACCAAGTAACAACTAGCAACGAAATTGAAAAAAGCCCTTAATCAAAAAGGGAAAGGGTAAAGAGAAATGATTTTATATGTGTAAGATACTTCAGAGTGAGTCAGGAGGTCATTCTTATGCACACCTTACTTTGACTTATTGACTGTCAAAGTAAATATTGCCTCAATTAACAGGGCTCCTGAGTTTTCTGGAGACATCCCAACAGTAGACACAGGGAAGACAGCTCAGGAATTTGGTGACCTGTCAGTGGGCTCTGCTTGGGAATTTATGCTCCCCAGTGTGATGAAGTTGGACTAAATTATGGTTTCCCTATACATGGCTTTTCTGCCCTTCTATTTGAGCCTATAGTTAGTACTGTGCATGATAGGTGTATGTCTAAGAGACATAAATCATTGGACTGTCTATGTGCCAGCTGGGCCCTGAATCTCAGGAGAGTGGCAACTAACAAGGACAACTAATAAGGAGCTAATGATGGACAACAACCATCCCAAGGAACAGAGTCTGCAACTTTAAGCAAGATAGTTCCATCCATCTGCCCCATGGCATCTAAGCCCCCTCTCAATTTGAGATGGAGTGGGCATCACCATCCCAGAATCCTCAAGATTGCGGAATGAACGATGGACTAGACCTACTGGTAGTCTATTGTAGATTTATTGTGGTTCTAGCAATGGAAGAATTTTATCATTTTTGTGGAAGCAGTGGACACTGGAAGTCCTGAGGGAGGGAGAGAGAAAAATAGGTGTGATATTGGGAGCATTTTGGGGACTTGGGAATTTTCCTGAGTGACATTGCAATGACAAATATAGGCCATTATGTGTCTTGTCATAACTTACAAAATTGTGTGGGAGAGAGTCTAAACTACAATGTAAATCATAATCCTTGCTTAGTGGCAATGCTTTAAAATATTTTCATCAATTGGAACAAATGTACCACACTAATGAAGAATGCTGTTAATGTAGGAAAATATGGAATGGGTAGGGAACAAGGCATATGGGAATCCCCTATATTTTTATGTAACATTTATGTACTCTAAGTATCTTTTGAAAAAAATAAAAAAGTATAATAAAAAATATTTAAAAATTAGAAAAAATTAAATAAAGATTTTCTATTTGGAAATATGGCAATCTAAATATGCCCTTTACAATTAACCCACTTCAAATATTAGTACATAAATTGGTTGAAAGGAAAAGATTTAAATGTAACTGCTAAAAAACATAAACCAAAAGAAACTTGATATAAGTTTAATAATATCTAACATTGTAAATTTTAAGTGAAAAGAATCATTGTAAAAGATGAAAAGGTATTTTATAATGATAAATTTCAATTCTCAAGGAATAAATTGATGAACTTAATTCTATAACCTCAAAATATCTTCACAAAAATAAAAAGAAAATTAGAAATGCAAAATAACATTGGGAAATTATAGCACACTTCTCAATTACTAAAAGAAAAAGCTACCTCCCCTCAAAAAAGTTCCTAAAGGGTGTGGGGCAAGATGGCATCAGTTTAATTGGGTGCTCATCATCTCTCTCACAAAAGGCAGCTGAGTGGGGATAAGATCCTGCCTGAGTGAGCTGTTCTTGGAGTCCACGGAGCAGGAGACTTTGGGGCATCAACTGGGAGGGAGATGAACAGGGAGATAGATTTCTCAAGATAAAACCATGAGTTTTTAACCCCATGGCTGGAACCTAAGATGGCTAAGCCCCACACTCAAGGCAAAGGATAGGAGGCCCGACTATCCTGGCCACCCAGCAAGAGGGAGCATTCTCCAAGAGTGGGAGGGTTCTGGCAAAGGGCAGAGATGGGTTTCTTTCTGTGAGTTTGGTTGCCTGGACCCCCTTTGAGCTTTGGGGAGCATACCAGCTGGCTCAAGCTGGCACCAGGCAGAGGGGAGAGGATAATCTGCTGAGAAGCTTGATTTACCTAACTGCCCAGGGATAGAGAAATTTGGCCTGAAGAGGGCTGAGCCAGGCAATTTACTAGTTCTGTGTTGAAAATTATCAAAATTTCAACTCCCCTAATGGAGTCAGGAAGAAGGAAGCACTTAATAATTTTCCAAGAGCCTATTTAGTGTCCCCTGGGGGAGGATGTAGGCTAGAAGAGGGTTAAGAATCATTTCTGTGAAGTGAATACACTCACCAAGGTCCTATTTAAACTTCATATGGAACTCAACCTGACCAGGAGAGGGGAAAGGGGATTTGCTCACACAGCCTGTTGAATCCTGCTGCCCTAGGAGAGTCAAACTTGCCCGAGGTAAGGTGACTGAATAGCTTTCTGAAGAGCTAACTGACCCAATGAGAAGGTTTAGCTCAGTGGAGGAGTTGCTACCTCGAATATACAAAGTCTCTAGTTTGATTCCTGGCTCCTTTTAGGGTAGTAATCCACCATGATATCAAACATTCAGCTGACACTTTAGGACAGGGAAAACATAGACATTGTTTTTATATTAGCTTCTCTTGGGTCCCTTATTTTTCCTAAAAATAGGTTACTTTAAAAAATTAACATAGTTTACTCATGAAAACCCGCATCAAGACCTGCAGAGAGAAGTCTTCAGGGTAATTGATTGGTGAACACTGGCAGCCTGAGAAGCTTCACTAGTGCCTAAGAAGAAATTCTGTTCTTCCTTAGTTTTTGCTTGACTGCTTGCTTGTGTGTTTATTTGGTTTTTCTTTGTTTCTTGTTTTTCTTTCTTCTTTTTTTCTCCCCCACTCCCCTTTTTTAAAATTGGGTGCTGCTGGCTTGTTTCTTCTTTGCTGTGCTTCTTCTTCCTTGATTTCCCATTTTCTGTGTATACTGATTTTGTCTACCAATGCTATCATTTTTCCTTCCTTTATCTTTCTATCTTATGTTTTCTATTGTGGTTCTTACATTCCACGTTTCTTTATTCAGTCCTCAATTTTTCTGGTTTCTATTTCTATCTTGTCTATTCTGCTTTCTTTTTTAATTAACTTTTTTCTTTTTACTTTTTTTTCTCTTTCTCTCTGTCTTCATCATTCTGGTCTTTTAAATCATTCTATTTATTTTCTGTATTTGGTTTCCCATTTAATTGTAGATACTCTAATTTTTTATTCCTATTACTCTACACTGTTTAGATGACGTAAATATTTATTTTACTAAGTCTCATATGGTCCCACTTCTAACTGTTACTATTATTATTACTATTATCCTTTTTCTATTCTTATTTCTTCTGATTTCTCTGTTCCTAATCTTTTTCCTTCAAGGGAACATAGGACTGAGAAAGGAAATAGAAAAAGAACAAAGCATCAAAAAGAAACTTAAGACACACACAAAACCAGTGACTAAATAAAACTCTAGAGTAGGTAGAGAAGCTAATAAATGGAACAAATCCATCAAGCTAAAAAGATGACCAGGGGGCAACAAAAATTTCAGACCATACTAAGAAACAGGAAGACATGCTCCAGGACAATGAACAAACCAAAGACCAGGAAGAAATGCAGAAAATTGAACAACTAATCAAAGCTGTTGAAACGAATGTCATGGACCAATTTGAAGAAGTAAGAAAAGGATTACGGATATTAAGAAGACACTGGGAGAACATATTGAAGAAATTGTAAACATACATAAAAACATAAGGTATATGATGATGATAAGTGACACAATCCAATAAATCAAAAAGATACTGAAACACATAACAGCAGATTTGAACAGACAGAAGAAAGAGTTAATGATGTGGAAGACAGTACATCTGAAATCAAGCAGATAGAATAATAGATAGATAAAAAGATAAGAAAAATCAAACAGGGACTTAGGGATTTGAAGGACAATGCAAAACTCACAAACTTACGCATTATAAGCATCCCAGAGGGAGAATTGAAGGGAAAAGGGACAGAAGGAGTGTTGAAGGAAATAATGGCTGAAAACTTCCCAACCCTAGTGAAGGTGATGGCCGTACATGTACAGGAAGCACAGTGCACCCCAAACAGTATAAATCCCAACAGGCCTACTCCAAGACACATATTTGTCAAACTGTCCAATGCTCAAGACAAAGAGAAAATACTCAAGGCAGCAAGAGAAAAGAGAACCTTCACAAACATGGGAATGCTCAATAAGGTTAAGTGTTGATTTCTCATATACAGTCATGGAGGCAGGAAGGCAGTGGTAAGATACAGTCAAGATATTAAAAGAAAAAAACTTCAAGTCAAGAATTTGCTATCCAGCAGAGTTGCCTTAAAAAAATTATGGAGAGTTCAAAATAGTCACAGATAAACAGAAATTAAGAGAGTATACCAACATGAAACCTTCCCTTCAAGAAATACTAAAAGGAATTCTCCAGGTTGAAAGGAAAAAAACAGGAAAGAGAGTTGGGGGGGAGTGTAAGAACAACTAAATAGTCAAAAAGAAAATAAAAACAACATATGATATACATAAACCCAAAGAAAATATGGATAATGTAAGGAATTCCTTGAGAATAATAACACTGAATGCTAATGGATTAAACTTACCTGTCAAGAGAAACAGATTGGCAGAATGGATAAGGAAATAAGACCCATATATATGCAGTCTACAAGAAATTCACCTGAGACCCATGGATTCAAGGAGGCTGAAAGTGAATGGCTGAAAAACAAGCAAAGAATAACTGAACAAGAGAGGGAGCAGCTATACTAATATCAGACAAATAGACTTTAAATGCAAAACTATTGTAAGAAATAAAGAAGGACACTATACATTAATCAAAGGGGTAATCTTTCAAGAAGGAACAGCAGTCATAAACATTTATGCACTTAACCAGGATGCCTCAAAATACATGAGACAAACACTGAAGAAGCTAAGTGAGGAAACAGAGGTATCTACAAATAGAGTGGGGAACTTTAATACACCATTATCACCATTAGACAGAACATCTCAAAAGAGAATCAATAAAGAAACAATATCTGAATTATACATTAGAAGATTTGGACCTCATAGACATATACAGAACATTACACTCAAATACAGCAGGATATACATTCTTCTCAAATGCACATATATCATTATTCAAGTTAGATCACATGTTAGGCCACAGAAAAATTCTCAATAAATTCAGAAAGATTGAAATTATCCAGAGTAATTTCTCTGACAACAATGGAATGAAGCTGGAATTCAGTAAGGGCCAGAAAACCAGATTAGGCACAGAGATAGGTAAGTTAAACAACAGACTCTTAGAAAAACCATGGGTCAAGGAGGAAATTTCAAAATAAATCAGTAACTTCCTTGAAATGAATGAAAATGACAACGCAATATATTCAAACCTATGGGATGAAGCAAAAGATGAACTGCAAGGGAAATTCATAGCCATAAATGCATATATCAAAAAAGAAGAAAGAGTTAAAACCAAATACTTAACTGCACAGCTGGAAGAATTAGAAAAAGAACAACAGACCAACCCAAAAGGAAGTAGAAAGAAGGAAATAACAAATTTTAGAGCAAAGCTAAATGAAATAGAAAATAAGAAAGCAGTAGAAAAAATAAACACAACCAAAAGCTAGATCTTCAAGAAGATCAGCAAAATTGACAAACCCTTAGCTAAAGTAAGAAAGAAAAAAGTGAGAAGATGCAAGTACATAAAATAATAAATGAGGAAGGGTATGTCATACCTGACCCCACAGATATAAAAAGTATCATAAGAACATACTTTGAAAAAATTATGTGCCAACAAGAAAGATAATTTAGAGGAAATGGACAAATTCCTAGAAACACACAAGCAGCCTACATTGTGGAAAGAAGAAATTGATGAACTCAACAGAAAAATCACATGTAAAGAGATAGAATCAGTCATCAAAAACTCCCAGCTAAGAAGAGTACAGCACCAAATGGCTTCACAGGTGAATTTTATCAAACGTCCTGGAAAGAACTAACACCAATCCTGGTTAACTCTTACAAAAAATAGAAGTTGAAGGAACATTGCCTAACTCATTCTATGATGCCAACATTTCCCTAATACTAAAGTCAAAGATGCCTGAGAAAGGAAAATTGCAGAACAATCTCTCTGATGAACCTCGATGCTAAAATCCTCAACAAAATACTTGTTGATTGTGTTTAACAACACATCAAAAGAATTACACACCATGACCAAGTGGGTTTCACCCCAGGTATGCAAGAATGATTCAACATAAGAAAATCAATCAATGTAATACACCACACAAACAGATCAAAAGAAAAAAAGTCACATGATCATTTCTATAGATGCAGAAAAAACATTCAACAAAATGCAGCACACTTTCCTGATGAAAACGCAGTAAAATACAGGAATAGAAGAAACTTTCTAAACATGATAAAAGGCATAAATGAAAAATCCACAGCTAACATCATATACAATGATGAAATCCTAAAAGCTTTCCTTCTAAGATTGGGAAAAAGTCAAGGATGCCCACTATCACTGTTCCTATTTAACATTGTCTTAGAAGTACTTACTCAAGCACTGTGGGAAGAAAAAGATATAAAATTCATCCAAATTGGAAAGGAGGAAGTAAAATTTATGCTATTTGCACACGTCATCATCCTATACATAGAAAGCCCTGAGAAAAATGCAGCAAAGATTCTATAGGTTATAAATGAGTATAAGATCAATCTCAAAAATCAGTAGCCATATGAGGGGGAAACCAAGAAAAAAAAATAACATTTACAATAGTAACTGAAAAATCAAATATCTAGGAATAAACTTAATTAAAGATGTAACTCATGTATACACAGAAAAATACACAGCACTGTTAAAGGAAATCAAAGAAGCCTTAAAAAAAAAGGAAGAATATTCCCTGTTCATGGATAGGAAGACTAAACATCATTAAAATGTCTATCCTACCCAAATTAATATACAGATTTAATGCAATCCCAATAAAAATCAACACAGCATTTTTTACTGAATTGGACAAAATTAACTATGAAATTTATTTGGAAAAGCAAGAGGCCCTGAATAGCTGGGTGTATTGACAAAGAAAATTCAAATCAGAGAAATCACACTACCTGATTTTAAAGCATACTACAAAGCTATAGCATTGAAAACTGCATGGTATTGGCAAAAGGATAGACATACTGACCGTTGGAACTGAATTGAGAGATCTGATATAGATCCGTGCTTATACAGTCATTGATATCGACAAGGCCACTGAGCCCACTCAATTGGGAAAGAATGACCTCTTCAACAAATGATACTTGATGAACTGGATATCCATAACCAAAAGAAGGAGAGAGGAACACCATCTCATACCTTATACAAAAATAAACTCAAGATGGATCAAAGATCTAAATATAAGATCCAAGACCATAAAGATCTTGTAAAATAATGTAGGGATGCATCTACAGGACCTTGTTACAGGAAATGGCTTCATGAACTTCACACCCAAAGCCCAAGCAGTGAAAGAAAAAATAGATAAATGTGAATTCCTCAAAATTAAAACATTTCACACCTCAAAAGAGTTTTTCAAGAAAGTGAAAAGACAGCCTAACCAGTGTGAGAAAATATTTGGTAACCATATATCTGAAAGGAGCCTAATATCCAGTATATATAAAGAAATCCTATATCTTGCAAATAAAAAGACAAACAACCCACTTAAATAATGGGCAAGTGATTTGAACAGATGCTTCTCCAAAGAAGAAATACAAATGGCTAAAAAGCACATGAAAAGATGCTCAAAATCACATCTATTAGGGAAAGGCAAATCAAAACTACAATCAGATACCATCCTACATCCATTAAACTGGTGGCCATTAAAAAAACAGAGGACTCCAAGTGTTAAAGAGGATGTGGGGGAATGGGAACACTCATCCACTGCTGATGGAAATGAAGAATGGTCCAGCCATTGTGAAGGACAGTTTGGCAGTTCCTCAAAAAACTAAATATATATCTGTCATATGACCCAGCTATTCCACTGCTGGGTATATACCCAGAAGAACTTAAAGCAAGGGCACAAACAGATATAAGCACACCAATGTTCATAGTGGCATTATTCACTTTTGCCAAAAGTTAGAATCAACCCAAATGCCCATCAACGGATGAATGGATAAAGAAAATGTGGTACATACATACAATGGAATATTACTCAGCTGTAAGAAGGAATACAGTACTAGCACACCAGATAACATAGATGAATCTTGAGGACATTATATTGAGTGAAGCAAGCCAGGCATTGAATGACAAATATTACATGACCTCTCTGATCTGAATTAAGCAAATCAAGTTGACACAGAGAGGTAAAGTTTGGAAGACAGGTTTACAGGAAATAGGAAGGGAGAGAAAGGTTGTGAGCCAATGCCCATATGGATGAAATCTATGATAAGGTGGAAGTGAGTAGTTGTGCAATGAAGAGATATGACAGTGGTTTAGGGATAGTATTGGGTTGGGAGGTGCAAGCTTGACAAGGATGTATGGTGGGGAGTATGGGTTGGATGGTCCAAGGAACTGGGAGATGGTTGGGGGAAGGAATTAAGTGAACACTGGGGATAGGTGGGTACATGAGTGAAACTACAATATTGAGATAACTCTATTGGCAATATGATAAGTAAGCCTAACAGGTTTAGGGTGTTGAATGGGGGGGCATTTGGGATAGGGCACACCTGAGACTGTCTTCTAGGGAATGTGCAAGTGATCATTTTGTCATAGTGTGCTGTATCAGTTGGGGGAGACCCACATGATGAGTGGGAAGGAATTGAACTTCCATGCTGTGGAGGACCAATATGTTCTCAAACAGAGTGTCTCTTGAGATCATGGACAGTTCCTAATAAGGGAAGAGACACTAATGCATACAGCCCTCAGCATTGTTTCAAGTATCTAAGAATCTTGTCCTTCAAGGAGTGAAGCCTGATGGTTTCTGTGAGCCCCAAGGGGAGGAAGAGGGAGGAATAGAAGAGATTGAAAAGAGTGTATTTGGGGGCAATGGAAGTGTTCTGCATGGTCATGCAATGATGAATACAGGCCATGATAAATTTCACCAAAAAATTAGAAAAATGTATGGTTTAAAATGTAAACCAAAATGTAAGCCATTGACGATGGTTGGTTGCTATATTTCAATATTTATATATCAGTTGTAACAAATGTACCATCTACATGTAAAAAGATTATTAATAGGGAAGGGGGAAAAGGGAAAGGCTGTTGGGTATATCAGAGTCCCCTAAATTCTCTATGTAACCTTAACGTGAGGTAAATCTTCTTTGAGGACAGTATGAAAAAAAAGTACGGCACTGGGGAATAAATGAAAGAAAATGCCACTGTACATACAGGACAACTGATATTACAGTGATGAAAGGAAAAACGTCAAAAATAATTAATTTAATTTAATTTTGTTTTGTTTTTCATTTTTTAATACCCCAATCTTTTTTACTTTTAGTTTTAGTTTCTATAAATTATTATGTATTTTATTTTTTATGTTTAAACCTATCATTATTATTTCATTTTCCTATTAATTGAATTTGGCAATATTCTTGGCTTCATTTTTGAAGAAGTTTTGAATCACAGAATGGTTAGAGCTATGGCAGGGGAGGTTCAATGGGGTGAGTTGTCAGTGATGGGGGATACATAGGAGGAAGTTCACCTGAGCACACATATAAGGTTTATAAATATGTTCAAATGTTCATGGAGCATTGCCACAGTGGATGGAGATTCACACAACAACTGAAAGATTATTGGATTCCCTTCCTGGTGAAATCTGCCACATTCTCTAATGGAACAGCAACAATCCCCCAAGTGCAGGGGCAATGACTAGTGAAGAAGGAAAATCCATTGATGGACCCTTAATGTTGATGACTGCTTGTGAGCCTTTTGCTCTTGAATTTTCAACTTAGCCTAGTGTTGGCAAGTGCCTAAGAGTTGCCTCCTTAGAGCCTCCTTGTTGCTCAAATGTGGATTCTCTCTAAGCCATACTCAGCATATAAATGCATTACCTTCCCCCAGTGTGGGACATGACTCTCAGGGATAAGCCTCCCTGGCACCAAGGGAGTACTATTAAACACCAGCTGGTGATACAACTGGAAAAAGACCTTGAATAAAAGGGGGGAAATGTAAAGACAAATGAGTGTATATGGTTAATAGAATTCAATGTGAGTCGGGAGGTCATCAGAGAGGTAACACTTATGCATGTCTCAGCAGGATCTCATAGATAGCCAAGGTAGATATTGCCCACAAAAAGTGGGGATCCTGAGGGGTCTGGAGACACCCAGGACCCACAATCATGGCAGATAGCTCCAGAGTTTGGTGCCTTGCCAGTGGCCCTACTTTGGAGTTTGTGCTCCTGAGTGTGCCAGAGTCTGATTCAGATGTGACTTTTCTACACATGCCTCTTCTGTCCCTTTTATTTGGACATATAGTTGGTGCTGGAATTGGTAGGTATATGTCTAAGAGACTCTAATCTCTGGGTTATCCATGTGCCAGCTGGGCCTTGAAATTCAATGGAGTTGCAATACCTACTCACCACTTCATTTAATTCACCCAGGACAACTAACAAGGTGATGATAATGGCCAACGACCATCCCAAGGAATCAAGAGATTCTACAACTGCAGGCAGGGGGTCCCATCCAATTGCCCCATGGGATCAAAGCCTCCTCTCAATTAGAGGTGGAGTGGGCAACACCATCCTAGAATCCTCAGGATTGGGGAATGAACTATGGACTAAAATAAGCTTAATGTTACACTACTTTAAACTTATTGTGATTCTAGCAATAGAAGAAACTGTATCATTCATATGGAGGCAGTGGCCACCAGAGGTTCTGGCAGGGAGTGGGAAATACAGTTGAAATATGGGGGCACTTTGGGGACTTGGAAATTTTCCTAAATGTCATTACAATAACATATACAGGTCATTACATATCTTTCCATAACCTACAAAACTGTGTGGGAGAGTGTTAACTGCAATGGAAACTATAATCCATACTTAGTGGCAATGCTCTAAAATGTTTTCATCAATTGTAATGAATGCCCCCACTAGTGAAAGATGTTAATGTGGGAAAATGTGGGAGGTGTAGGGAGCAGGGCACACGGGAATCCCTTATATTTTTAGGTAACATTTATGTAATCTAAATACATTTTTTTTTAATATAAAAGAGAAAAAAGAAAAAAAATTCATAAATACCTAGATGATGTGAAGGTATTGTTAACAAATTTGATTTAATTGTTAAACAGAGAACAACTGCACATGATAGATATTATGAGCCATAAAACAAGTTGAAATCATATAGTATGAACCCTAACCACTGTGAAATTAATTTAGAAATCAATAACAGAAATATAAGTGTAATACCCCTATATGTTTGGAAAATAAGCAACAAACCTCTCAAGTATTGTGGTTTAAATAAGAAATAGGTTAACATATATATTTAAATGATTGATATAGAAAATATAATACATCACAATTTGCAGTTGCAGGTAATGCTGATGTAAGAGGAAAAGTCATTTCCTTAAATGAATGCAATGGCAAAGAAGAAAGGCTGAAAAGTCAAAGACCAATGCATCCCTCTCAAGAGTTGAAGGGAAAGGGGAAAAAAAGCCAGTTAACCCACAGATAGATGAAAAGTATTGACAATATATATAAATTCATAAAATAGATTAACATTAAATAAAGACATAAAGCCAAAAGTTAGCTTTACAGACAACCACTCTTTGCAAGGGCAAGGAGGACTTGGATATCCAATATCAGAAATGAAAAGAATATCATTAATGAAAGACTAGAGATAACAATAAATTTTTGAATAACTTTATGCCAATAAATTTTAAAATGTACATGAAATGGACAAATGACTACAAGGAACAAAATGAAAAAATTCTCACAGATATTATAGTAAGTAAAATAAGGCATTTACAAAAGAGGGTATATAATGTAATTCCATTAACATGGAATGCAAAAAAGGCAAAAAATTTATGGGCATTTTGAGAAGTCATAAAGGGGCTGCCTCAGGACAGTATTGACAACAAAAATGTAAGGGAATTTACTTGGATGGTGGCAACATTTCATAGTTTTATCCAAATGTTATTTCCATGACTATATTCATTCAGCTGTACAGATATAATTTATATATTTTATATCTCTATTTAAAAGATGAAAAATTAATTCCTCCTTGCAATCCAGAAGGATTTTGAAACCTATCTCTATTTCCTTAATTAAACTTGTCAGACCCAATTTTTTCAAGTTATATTAAACAATAGTTTGCTAAAATGTTCCATTTCCTCCATAAGTTTTAGTTTGTTTGCATAGAATTCCTTGATGAGCTCTTAAGATTCTTGATGATTCCATTTTGTGTTTCTACTTTTTTAACCTGATTAAGTTAGAAGGCAATTTATTCTATATTATTATGTTCATAATTCTAAAGAAGTAGCTAATACTTATTTTTAGTATCCTTGTTCTCTAGTAACCTAAATATCATGTTATTCTTTATTCCTTTTTCTTCCTTTCATTTTATATTCTGTCATTTATTTTTATCCTGCATTATAGTATTATTGAAACAAGAACTAAAGTACATTTTTTGTTTTGTTTTGTTTACTTTGAGCTTTGCTTAACCAGTATTACATAGATTCCACTATATATTTTTATCATTGTTTTTAGACAATCATCAATTTTATTAATATTAGAGTGTTTTTAAATCCAAATTGGAATGGTCTCTTCCCTTTATATTTTAAAAATAAATTTTATTTTATTGCATTATAACAGTATGTTGGCTGTATTATTTACTCTCTTTTGAATTATTGGTGTTTTCTTTGTAGCTTCCCTAGCCCATACTTTTATTTTGAACCTTGTGCCTAATTACATTTAAAAGTGTGCATAGTGAATAAACTTAGTGTAGAGCTGATTTTAAATTTATGATCGGACATAATGTTATCACATATTGTAGTAGACTGATTAAAATTTTTAAAATTTACTGACAAGTAAGACATATTTGATTTTATATCTCTCATATTTCATGTTATGTGATATATATTAAAATGTTATTATATTTCAGTCTATATATTAAATATTACTTTTAAGAATTTTATTGAAATTAAAATGAATAAAGAAATAAACATTTATTTTGGATGACTTTTAACAAACTCTGCATACATTTGTAATTAGCTGTAATTCAAGCAATGCATTATCCCTTCTACTCTGTAATTTCTGTTAATTTTCCCTTCCAGTCACTAACACCCACCCTTCATGGCCCCATCTAGTGACTACTCTCCTTAATTCTAACTGCATATATTACTTGTCTGTTTCTGAGTTTTACACTTGTGTAATCACACAGTTTTCACTATTTGTGTTAGACAGGAGAGATAAGACAACTATCATAAAGAACTCTGTAGAGCTGTCAATGACCTAGGAAAGGGCACCCATGAACACATCTAGTCTGGAGTATAGACTGAGACCATAGAAGTATTAATTTAATAAGATTATTTAATTAAACTGTTGTCTTGAGATGGCCATAGGATATTTCTCTTATTTATTGTTAAGGTGTAATCCATGCATATTATGAATATTAATTTTTAAAAGTTAAATATACTCAAACTTGCACTCCTGAAATAACTAAAATTTCTTCCTCAAATATTTAAGAATATTTTTGTTGATTCCATCCTTCCATGAATTTTTCTTTGTACTGTCTAATTTCTATAATTTCAAAATTTTCAATTAATTAAATAAATGTTATTAATCATATTTTGTGGTTTTTCTTCTATCAGTATTGTTGTTTTGTTTTCTTG
>JAQZBX010058105.1:0-11998 GCA_029593785.1 Cabassous unicinctus
GGGTGATGGGCTCGCCTGTGTGGGAAACCATGAGCACCAGGCTTCTGTCACCCGAGGAGGGGTGATGGGCTCGCCTGTGTGGGAAACCATGAGCACCAGGCTTTGCCACCCCTGACGAAGGGTGATGGGCTTGCCCTGAGGAGACGGCCCCTCCGCAGGCCACTAGGTGGCATGGGACCCCAGAGGACAGGGATGGCCCAGTTATGAGAGGCTGGAAACAAAGACTGTGTAGCACAGGGCAGTGATGTGCACTGAGAACACGTACTCCAAAAAGAGAATCTCTGTTAAGAAATTTAGGTTTCACCAAGGCAGAGCATGTGAACCAACATGGTCAAAGTTGCAGACATCCATCATTATATGCAGAAGATTAGCAGTCTAGTCTAGAAAAACACAAGAGACCTGATGGGTCTTGTGAACCCCCACCAGAAACCCATAGGCCAGCCTCCCCCGACAGCCCGTACCCAGCAGCCACCGAGCACTGCCCGTTTACCGCCCCAGGTGCCACCTGTCCTCTCAGCGCCCAGCCGTCCACGTCCACCGCCTCTCACTCTGCCGCCGCCTCCACACTGGACTCCCTCCAGCGTCCAACCCCACCTCGCGCCAGCCCTCCCCGTGCCCTCAGCAGGCTCGTCCCTCTGTCTGGACACGAGGCTTCCTCTCTCCTTCTCTGCGTTCACGCACGTCCCCTGCTGGGTTAGGCCTTCCTGCCGGCCTCACCTCTGTGGTGCAATCACGATGGTTTAACTAAATATCTAACACCCGCCTTGGCTGCTGGGCTTTCTGCGCCTCCACAAGGGGAGTCAGGTCCCTCTTGTTTGCCACGTCATTATACCTGCCTCAGAGGGGGTGCTCGGTGAGTATTTGATGCGTAAATGAAGACCACTGAGCTATTCCACTCAGATGAAAGATTATAAAACTTACCGGTTTTCATATATATGTATCAATATATTATATATTGACAATAAAGGATAATGGAAGATAAGATTATGTTTAACATAGAGATAAAGATAAAATACCAGAGTTAACCTAAAAGAAAATGCATAAAAGGGCCTTTAAAAACGATACTTAAAGGAGAACAGGTGTGGCTCAAGCAGTTGAGCTCCTGCTTCCCACAAGGGAGGTCCCGGGTTTGGTTCCCGGTGCCTCCTAAAGACAAACAGGCAAACAAAACAAAAAAACAAAACAAAACTCAGTGGCTGAGCGCAGGCTTCCCACATGGGAGGTTCCAGGTTCAATTCCTGGCCCTGGTACCTTAAAAAAAAGAAGGAAAAAAAAAAGAGACTGAAGGGCGTAAAAATTAAATTAGTTTTAAAGGCACATCAGGCTCTTTGACGGAAAGACTTAAGATGGTAAAGAGCTCTGTCTCCAAATTAAACTACAAATCGAACACAATCTCAAATAAAAATATTTTTTTTCTTTTGGAACTTAACTAAATGATTCCCAAGATCTCCTGAAAGTACCGGCTTAAGTCTTGCTGTTTTGAAGGGAAACAAGGAGGGACTTTCACTGCCGGCAGCGGCGTGCATCGCTGCCAACGGGCGCGGCTGGTGCCTGAGCTTGGTCGAGGTGGGCTCAGGACAGGACAGGGCTGGAGAAGGCAGCCAGCAGCCGATGGATCACGGCAGGATTTAAGGTGGTAGAGGGTCAAGGACAGAGGAAGGGGCTTTGGCCACGGGCCGGAGAGGCCTTCAGGCGGAGCTACACAGTCCGCAAGCTTCCTGGAAGACAGCGAACTTGAGGGCTGCTGCGGGGCCCACCAGCATCTGCAGGCTGCTCAGCTGGAGCAGACACAGCCACCTCGCCTCTCTCGCCGCCCCAAGGCTGCTTGTAGGCAGATGGCTCAGCCTCCAAGCCAGCCCACCAGAGCCGTTATTCTCCAGCCCTGAGCCACGTGTCCAGGAGAGCCTGGCCTCTTACCTGCCCTCAGGGAGCAAATGTGTACACTGCCAAGTCACAAGTGCAGTGAGGGGCCGGGGGGTGGGTGGGCACAGAGAAGCTTCTGCACTGCGACCCTGGCGGAATCCTGAAGGATGCCGGTTAAAACCAGAGCTGAGGACTGCGGCTTCCCGAGTCTCGAGCCGCTCCAGGGGTCTCCAGCACCGCCCAGCGGCCAGGCCCACCCTCTCAGGAGTGGCGCAGCCTCCCCTGGCCAACACTCACCGTGGACGTGATGGGGAAGGACCGGTGCCCGCCCACCACGATCTGCTTCTTCATCACGCTGAAGCGGTTGAACCGGCAGAGCAGGAGGCCCGAGCTGTGCACGCGCAGATTGAAGTCCACGTCGTCGCATGTGAACCTGCTCAGAACCAGAGGGCCAGGTCGCGGGGGGCCGCGGGCACAGGCAGCCCCTCCAGACACCTGCCTTGATGGCCTCTCGGGGAGAGGAAAGGGGAGGCAGACGGCGCACGCCTGGGCCAGGAGGGCGTGCACTGCGGGCTCCACCTGCGTGAGCGCTGCTGTCGGCTGAGCGCACGCTGTGCCCCGCGCTGTGTGGGGACATTTGTTAAAAAGAAAGCCACAAAACCTCCCAGGCTCGAAGCATTAGCCCCGTCGCACCGCTGAACTAAGAAAAACGAAGCTCGGCGAAGGCGCGTGACCTGCCTAAATCGCAAGGCTGTGAGTGGCAGACTCGCGGCAGGGGGATGGGCTCCGAGGTCCACGCTCGGGTGGGCCGTCTCGGGCCGTGCGCCCGCTGCTCCGAGACCGTGCGTGACTGACGCTGCAGCTCGATACGTAGCGAGCGGCCCAGGAGCGTGACTTCAGTGTGAAAGCTCCTTCTGAACCCCACACGTTAGGGGAGGGAGACCGCTAAGTGACGACGCTGAGCCGTCTCGGGCAAACCCCTCCAGCAAGCCGGGAGGGCAGGGGTCCCGGCGCCCCCACCCCACGGGCAGGCGCTCACCGGTTCTGGTTGTACTGCACGTTCTGGGTCAGGTCCACGTTGAGGACGATGAAGTCGTGGACGTGGCAGCGGGAGAAAGGCTCGCGCACAGCGCCAGGCCGGGTCTTGCTCGACCACTTGCGCAGCCCAATGAGGGCGTACTGGGTGACGTCGGGGGACGCCTCGATGTGCTGCATGATGTGCTTCAAGGAGACGCTCCTTTCCGACCAGGAGAGCTCCCTGCTTGGGGAGGGAGAGGGACAGTTCCAGGACAGACAGACCGCGGCCGGGCCCCTGTCCCGGGCTTCCCAGTGAGGGCGCAGCCCACAGCACCAACTGGGCTCTACACTGTGCCAGGGGCTTCGTATTATGTCATCCTCACAAAACCTTAAGACGCAGGCATCATCCTCCACATTTAGAGGTGAGGAGAGAGGCCGGGGCAGTTTGCCCAAAGCCTCGCAGAGAGCTCGGCTTGAGCGGCTTTCTCTGGCATGAAGCCTACGTTCTTCCCATCTTGCCAAGCCGCCTTGCATCTCCAGGTTTCCAGATCTGAAGGTAAAACGGGGTGAAAGAACCAACTTTCTACTGGGAATCCCAAGGGAAAAGGGCGGGGGGGGGCGTGTCACCCCCCAAGCTGTGATGTTTGAGGTCTGTGAGGACGTGAGCTTAGCCACAGGGACACTGACGGGGTGGGCGGGGAGGGAGGCCAAAGCGAGGTCCCCGTCCACGGCTGAGCAGGAGCCCAGCTCCTCTGGCCTCAGCTTTCTTTCCCCAACCGAGGGGCTTCACCCACACCGTAGGGACCCAGCCCTGACGTGCCGGGACTCTTGGCTGCCTGAAGGCAGAATCTGGGGCTCGGGTCTCTTCATACCCACTGCGGGGACAGCCTTGGTCAAATACTGGAGACTGAAGCAAAGCAAAATCACTGCTCCCATGAGCCAGGGCAGCTGTCACACGGAAAGCATTTAATCTTCTAGAAGAATGACGGTGAATGATAATCGTTCCATTAGGAGATGACTAACACAAAAGGGGTGAACAAACCTAATGCCGTCTCTCAAAAATCACCAGGCGGTCCTAAATGAAACACTCATAGGCAAAATCACAAAAGGGAATATTGTACCAATGATGTTCAGATTCAAGTGTATCTCCTGAAGCTCTGCTGCACAACTCCAGGGGGCACTATTCACAGAGATGTGCTTCTTTGCACTGAATAACCTTACATCGCACGTGCTAAATGCACTACATATAATTATTCCTCACAACACACCCCACGTGCTAAATGCATCTACAGACAATTAATCTTCACAACACACCCTACGTGCTAAATGCATCTACATACAATTAATCCTCACAACACACCCTACGAGCTAAATGCATCTACATACAATTAATCCTCACATCTGCCACATGTAAACGCATTTACATACCACAATTAGTCCTTACAACACACTCCACATGTTAGACGCATCTACATACGACAATCAATCCTCAAAACACACCCCACGTGCTAAATGTATCTACTTATGACAATCCTCACCACGAACTTCCACCTCAGGTATCATCATAGGTAAAGATGAGGTAACCGACCCCAAAGGACTAAGTGCTACATCAAATAAAAATAATGCTCGGTGTCAGGCTGGTGGGGAGGGGCTCTAAAAGAGGCCAGGAGCACAGCTACTGGGTGCGAGTCTTGGTGTTTCTTGGCATGGGAGCTGGTTAAATGGGGTGTTAGAAAACTTCTGTGCATGCATGATGCTTTTCTTTTTGTGCATATGTCATACTGAATACGTGATGTGTGATTTGGTGTATATACCACACTTTAACAAAGTTTTGTAAAATTAAAAATTAAATGAAGCTGGGCTTGGACCATGGGTCCACCCGAGATGACAGGTGACACGAGCCTTGCTTTGTAATCCTCCAGGGCTAAAGAGAATGTCCCATTAAAGAGAGAGCAGCAACTACTGAAGAAAGCAGAAAAGAACAATGTTGGCAGGGATGTGCAGGAAGAGGAACCTCATACATGGTTGACGGAATGTAAAATGGTAGAAGGCATTTTGGTGGTTCCTCGGAAAGCACAGAATTTAAGTGACCTGGCAGTCCCGCTTCTCTGTATGCACCAAAAGAACGGAAAGAGGGACACGAACAGACATGTGCACACCCACGTTCACAGCAGCACCATTCACAATTGCCAAAGGATGGAAGCAGCCCCCGTGTCCACAAGCAGAGTGGACGAACAGAGTGTGGAGCATGCACACGATGGAACACTGCTCACCCACGAAAAGGAACGAAGCCTGAGCTACGCAGCATGGACAAGCCCTGAACACGTCATGCTGAGTGAAACAAGCCAGACACAAAAGGACAAATACTGCATGAGTTCACTGATGTGAACTAATTAGAATAAGCAAACTCACTGACCAGAAAATAGAATACACGTTACCAGGGCTGGGTGGAGGCAGAGAATGGAGAGTCCATGCTCAATTGGACAGAGCATCTATTTGGAGTGATAGAAAAGTTTTGGCAAAGCATGATGGGGATTGCGCATGTAATGGACATCACTGAACTGTGTATTCAAAAAGGAGTGAAAAAGGGGGCGGATGTGGCTCAAATGGTTGGGCATCCGTCTCCCATATGGAGGGACCTGGGTTCAATCCCCAGGACCTCCCGGTAAAAATTTAAAAAAAAAGAAAAATATAGAAGATGCGTGAGCCACCAGGCCCCGTGTGCGGACGCGCCCCACGCCCCGCCGAGCCTCACAGCAAGATGATGACATAACAGGAGAGTGACACGAAGGGAGAGCCAAGATGAGATGCGCAAAAAACAAACAGGAACTGAGGTGGCGCAGGAGGCAGAACGCCTCTCTCCCACATCGGAGGTTCCCAGGATCGAATCTCAGTGAAGACAGGAGAAGGATGAGAGGAGAGGGCAGGAAACGGACACAGAGAGCTGCCCAGCGAATGGACACAAAACAGCAAAGACGGGGAGGAGGGCGTTTAAAATGGGTAAAAAGTAAAATAAATAAATAAATCTTTTTTTAAAAGGCGTGAAAAGGGAATGTTAAGCTGCACAAACGTTAACACCCCCTCACACACACACACCTGTACAAGTGCGAACCCTAATGTCAGCAGTGGACTAAAGCACGATGATTCATAAGTTATAACAACAGCCCCGTGCTAGTGCAAAATGCTAGCAGCAGGGAAAACTGGGGGGGGCGCTTTCTGCTTGATCTTCCTGTAAACCTTCCACTGCTCTAATGAAAAGTAAGTTAAATGAAAAGTTAAATCAGACGTGTTCATCTGTGCTTAGACTGAGAGCTCCAGGGCCGCGGAGGAAGCAACCACGGGCCCGTCTTACCGGCTTCCTTCCCCGGCACAGTCGACGTCCACCACGCTCCACATCACGCAGGAGTCGTCGGAAATCACGATGAAGGGCCAGATGTCCTGCGGCTCGGCCCCCAGCCCCTCCTGCCGGCTCCGCTCGAGCTCCAGGTTGCGGCGGGACAGCTCCTTGATGAGGAAGTGGGCTGCACCTGGGGCGGCAGAACGCGCGGCTCGGCTGCGCTCCCCAGAGCCCCACGGGGCGGGCGCCGCCTTCCCACGGGCAGCGCTCGTGCTCTCACTGTCGGCTGCTGGCTTGGAGAGAAGATCTCAGGGAGGAAAACCCTCCTCTCCAATCTGTGCACGCACCTGTCTTTCTACCCTTCCTTCCCTAGCAACGGAGGCCACGCGTCAGACCCACGACCAGGCATCAGGAGTTGGTGAAGCCTGACGCGCCGGCGCAGCTCCGAGGGGCAGCGGAGGGCCTGCGGGGAGCGTGGCGCGGCCCTGACACCTACCCAGGCCGGCGCTGTCGAAGCTGCGCGGCAGCACGAGCACGACGTGGTTGGGCCAGCACTTCTGGTACGCGGCCATCTCGCGCTCCTTGACCACGAGCACGTGCAGGTGGCTGGCCCCGTCCAGCGCGTGGTGCAGGTTGAAGAGGCCGTGCTCGTGGCGCCCGGTGGAAGGCGTGAATGTCGGGCTCTTTATGTGCTCGTGGCTCTGTGGGGTTCAGGCATACAAGGTGGAGTGTGAAAACGGCCCCGACCCCCCAGAGCCCGGAGCCCCTTCCATCGAAGGACAGTCACGGCACGACGCAGCAGCAGTGGCACCGCGCAGGCCAGCACGTGAACAAGCGTGCTCGAGGCGGAGCCACGCAGCCCCCGCGGCGCTCTCTGGAGGCACGGCCCCGGCTGCGCCCTGGGACCACACGCTAGCGCAGTGCCCGTCTGGGGATGGCTTGTTGTGCACCTACTTTCGGGTTATCCGACAAGAGTAAAGCGCCACAGCACGCGAACCTACGACACGCCCCACCCAGCCACGGGCCCACGCTGTAGACACGCGGGGTCTGGCGTCTTCTACGTAAAGAGCTATGTTTTCTTTAACTCCTTCCTCAACAGTAAGTTCTTGTGGCACGCCAGGTCTTCTGTTCTGAGCTCCTCAAGGCACCTGCTACGAAACCGCACACAGCTGGTGCTCACAGCGGCTGCGTCCCTGCCCTCACTCACAGCTCTGGGGTGTCACCAGAGCCCCTCCAGCAGCCCGGGTGGAGGCCTCTGTCCTGCAGGGGCCTCCTGGGTGCGTTACAAATGCTTCCCTCGCTTGACCAGACTGCGCAGTGGCGCAGCCGGGCACTCGGGGGCCAGGAACCGTCCACACAGGCTTGGTCAGTGGGCTGAGCGACCGGGAGGCCGGGTCCCTGCAGGAGGTGTCTCTGTGACAAGACCTGGCCCCAAATGTGATGGGCTAGTAAGAGCAGTCTCCTCTTCAGGTACAGGAAATTCATCTGTGATATACGTTGAAATACGTGTGGATGAAATGTGACACCTGGAATTTACTGCATGATCCGCCGGGAGGGGGCAGAGGGGGGAGGGACAGAAACAAGACTAGCCTCCTCCAGGTTCAGTCACCATGTCGGCGCCTCACGCCACCCACGAGCCTCTGAGCAGCCCGCGTTTTCTCAGCTGCCTCTGGGTCCTCAGCGACCAGAGCCACGGTGGCCCGACCCCGGGACGCGAAGCCAGTACCTTGTCCGAGACGAGGGGCAGCCGCATGCTCTCCAGCTGGCCTCCGGGTTGGCTGAAGACGAAGTGGTGCTCCTTGGACTTGGGGATGATGAAGTGCAGCTGGACCTCCTCCCCCAGCACGGAGTAAGAGAAGGCGAAGGCGTGCAGGGCGGACTCGTAGAGCTGTGGCGCGAGCGGGAGAGAACCCAGCTGCCCTCAGAGCCCGGCTGCGGCCACCGAGAGGCCACTGCCACCTCTGCCCGCATGTCGACGCGGCACTAAGCTGGGGGCCACCCATGTGGGGCAGGGCCTTCCATCCCGAATTCTGACAAGAATCCCCCAGCGATGTCGCCTCCAGACTCCAGGCTTGACCCCCAGGCATGCTCGCTTAAGAGCTGACCGTGCTCTGAGCGCCTGCGCCATCCCAGGGGCACATGACGCAGCAGGACAGACAACAAACACCACGTCCTCGCAGATGCCTCCACTGCACCCGCAGGAGCCGGGCACTGCCGCCCCGCGCCACAGGCACCCCGCGCCTCCAGCAATCCTCTGAAGCAGCATTTCCCACCCGCCCCAGCTTCACCCCACGCACCTCTTCCTGTGGCTCCCCAGGCTGCCCCAGGGCGGAGGTATCCGCCCAGGCCACCGGGAGTGGCCTCCAGCCACTGACCGCAGGGAGGCTCCCCTCAGCCGGCCCCTCTGCCCGCCCCTTGCCCTGCCCTCGGCCTGCCCCTCCGCCTGCCCCTCGCCCTGACCTCGGCCTGCCCCTCGCCCTGCCCCTCCACCTGCCCCCCGTTCTGGCAGGCACCTCTGCAGGGCGCCCACTGTGTGAAACCACGACTGGGCTCTGATGGGACCCCGAGTCCTTGGAAACAAATGAGGAAGAAACTGACTTTGGTTCAGGGAGGGGAAGGAGGCGGAATAGCTGAGAAAGTTCTGCAAGAAGGTGACTCGGGGGCCTTTCAAGCTGAAGGAGACCAGAATGCACAATGGCCGGCCCGTGAGGGGTCACGTGGGACCCTCCGTGTTCTTAGCCCTGGGACCCAGACCTGGGCACTGCCTGGCACGGGCCGGGCACAGCTGAGCGGACAGCCCTCCCTCCTCCTGCCTCTCTGCCCTTCTTCCACTAATGCAGGCCTCAAGGTGGAGCTTTTCAAGCAGCGACAACTCACTGCTGACACGAGATGACAAGCCACCAAGACCCTTGGGTTCCTTCCATTGCTTTAAATTGCAAAATCAAGAAAAAGTCTTCACCTGTATTTTTTTCTGCTTCAAAAGACACCTTTATCTCCAAGAAAAAGAGGTTTTCTGGGGCAAATAGGATTATGGCTTATTATTCTTTAGGAGGTACTGGGGATTGAACGTGGGACCCATGTGTGGGAGGCAGGCGCTCAACCACTGAGCGACATCTGCTCCCAATGGATCATTTTTAAGCTTTAAAAAATTGCTCATATGAATATTCTAATTTCTCCTACAACGAAATTGCACATTTTAAAAAAGATTAGTACCAAAAGAAAGTGGGCTTTGCTCCCTTGGGGGCTAAGCTCAGGGCCAGAGCAGATTTGAGAAAATGAAGGCTGCTGCCAGCTGGTACTTCCCTCCGCCAAGTGAAAGGAGAGCGAGCCAGAGAGCTGTTCGGAATGCAGCTGGAACATCAGCTACCCCGTGCCGTGGCCAGGACAGGGGCCACCCCACATCCCACGGGACACGGGCCACCCCGCGCCCCACGGGACACGACCACCCCGCGCCCCACGGGACTCGGGCCACCCCGCGCCCCACGGGACACGGGCCACCCTGCGCCCCACGGGACACAACCACCCCGCACACAAACCCCTCGGTGGCCAGAGCTTGGGGTCAGCAGTCTCTGGTGACACGTACAACAGGGAGCACCGGGCAGGGCGCTGGGCACAGGTGGGCGCAGCAGAGCGGGGCCTCCCCTCGTCCATCTACCTATGCTCAGCCCTATCCCTCCCCCTGCCCGCCTCGTGCCACTCTGGGACCGAGTGGGGCAAAGCTTCCTTATCTCCGCTCCCTCAGTGCCTGGCGCCCAAGCTCGGGGAGTGTCTGCTGAACCCAACACCTGAAATTGCCGGGACACAGAGAAAATTTAGGACACGCACAGACGTTCATTTCACCATCGATAAACGTGCAGCTCCAGGGGAATCGGTGCTGGCCACCGAGAGCGGTAACGTCAACGGAGCAAGCGTGCCAGGAGCTAGGGCTGCTGGCCTTCTGGAATAAAAGCGCCGAGACGCAGGGGCCCGTGGTAGAGGAAACGCAAACCCCACGGCAGAGGCTGCGGGCAGGGCGCTGCCTACCTGGTAGCGGGGGTGGAAGCCCATGTACTGGCGGCACTGCCCGCAGTGGTGGTACGTGTCGTACGCCGCGTACTTGGACAGCCTCACCCGCGCCGTCGGACGCCGCACGTAAAGGTCCTCTGCCTTCCGGGCCACCGCTCCATCTGCACAGAATCCCCAGCACGTCACACAGCTGCGGAGCCGAGCGGATGCTGCGCCCCGCCCGCCGAGGTCGGGACTGACCGGATGCTGGAGGGCTTCGTGGTCGGCTGGGGCTGCCTTTCCACCACGGGCCCTGGGGCGACTCGGCTGGTCACACGCGCGGCCCCAGCGTGACCGAGGCGGCCCTGTGCGCAGGGCAGAACGCGACGCGTGTCGCCCACCGACCGAGAACGCGTTATAAACACGAGAAGGGATCACTACAGGGCAATGTGAATGGACTGGCAACCCCATCACCAACGCTGCCACGCAAATGAGTTTGTTCCCATTTTTCAAAGGACTTAGGAGAATTAAGATTTTAGCAACAAAGCTCAGAGTCTGGTCTACAAAAGGACACTCCAATGAATGTGCTCTGAGCGCTAAAGATGAGATGACTGGTTCAGAATGCAGACCCATGAGCATCTTTCTCTCACACTGTATTTTCTGAACTTTCCTACTCAATGTTTATAATCGCACTGGCTGATAATAACTGATGCTTGCTGATGGTGACCCTAAAGCACCACCAATCCTGAAAATCAGTGATCCCTGAGGGAAAAAAGGGGACACCAAGGGAAAAGAGAGTGAACTGTGCAGACTCCAAATTCACGAATAAGCATCCAGGTGCCTCTGGTCCTCCTCTGATGGGCAGTGGCCTCATCGTCACCCAGCACCCACCAAGCACAGCCCTCCCTTCAGGAGTGCCGTGAGGATTCCCTCTGTGCCGAGCCGGCAATCCCAGCTCTACACTGGGCATCGCCGATTCATCAGCCACCAGGTAATTAAACTCGACGACAACAAAATCCAGCCCATCCCGTAGGAGGCTGCTCCTGTGCACTGCGAAGCTGGAGCCAGGAGGCTGACCTTCGCGCGTCACGCTCTGCAGGTGTGAGCAGATCATGCTGGCGTCCTCGTACTTGGGGTCGTGAATAATGTAATCAAAAGGCACCTTCTTGAACAGCTCCAGGTCTGGCCAGGGGTCGCTGAGCTGGACATATTGCCAATCTGATCCCTCTCTGAGGCCTAGGAGGTGGACAGAAACACAGGTATGTGACCAAACAGCAGGTGAGAGTGGTTTACTTTCAACGTGCACAAGGACGATGCTTAGAGTGGGATCGTGGGCAAGTCTGTGGGCTTCCTGGACACCCGCTGCCTCCTTCAGGCTCCTGGCACACATCCCATCTTCAGTGTTATTCCAGCAAGGCAGGAGGAGCACACAGACGGCTGCGTGCCCTCCGTTTCCGGCGGGACGTGTGCTCCTCGGCCGCGCTTGCCCACGCCTCCTCCTGAGGAGTGCAGACCCCAGCCACACTCTGCACCTCTGCCACCCCAAACACACCCCGTCTCCACTGCAGGCTCTCGTCTGTGCCTGAACCGCCTACTTCTCGTTCTTGCCTCTGTGTATCTAAACGCTGTCCAGCAGACGTGGCCGGGCTCACGCCACCCCTCGAGAGCCCTTCAGACGGCTCGAGACTTGTGAATTCAGCGTCCGCAGCCCCCCAGGATTCCATCAGCTCGGCATCCCTTACGCTAAGACTCGTCTAGTCTAGGGTGCTCAGTAAATCTGGATGGAAATTTTAGGTT
>JAQZBX010058106.1:0-17811 GCA_029593785.1 Cabassous unicinctus
TTGGTGTGGGATGTTATGGGAGGTGTGGGAGGTGGGGAACATGGGAATCCCTATAATTTCTGAGTAATAATTAGTTAATCTAAGCACCTTTAAAAATATATATATATATAAAATAACATTTATGTAAGCAAATGTACATATATGCATATGTATTTATATATCATTATACAAATATTGGTATGTATTGTGAAAAATTTTGATTTTTACCAACAATAAAAAAGAAAAGAAAAAAAAAAGAGTAATGACCATAGCTTGAAAATTAAAACCACAAAATAAATAAAAGTTGCATGTAAATTAAAAAACAAACAAACAAACAAAAAAAACTGGTGCTTGACCCCTGACCAAAAATGGCTTCCCTGGTTTGGATTTTTCATGTATTTTGCTTCTTTTTCATTTTTGTTTTTCAGGAGGCACTGGGAACCAAACCCAAGACCTCCCATGTGGGAGGTGGGAGCTCAACAGCTTGAGCCACATCTGCTTCCCGATCAAGATTTTTTAGTGTATCATGAGTATCTTTTAAGTTTTATTTCCTTACTGGTCTTCTGTCTGTATGCTGTAAAAATTTTTGATACTGGTGTATTAAAGTATCTTATTATTAATATAGAAATGTTTATTTCTCCCTTCATAGCCTTCAATTTTTTAAGTTTTTTTTTTTTTAAAGATTTAGATCTGCTAGAGTTCCTAGTAATTTATTGCCAAGGTCACCATCAGAACCTGGAATGACATTAATCATGACCAGAACTGAGAAGATTGGTCTGAAAGATGCTGTCAGTGCATCTATCCTTATATTACCATTAGTGTAAAGGATCTGAATGGCATAGATTTAACTTCTGTTCAAGATACTACTGTAGCTTGAAAAAAAGAAGATACATACGTTCATTTTAATGTGGACATTGAGCTCCAGAAGAATGTTGAAAAATTAACCAAAGGTGCAGATCTTTGTATTCAAACATTATAACCCTAAGAAAAGATTTACCAGCACTAAGTGTTTTGCTTTCATGGAGATGGAGGAAATTAAACCTGGGACAAATGTAATAGAACTATATAAGAAACCCACTGACTTTAAAAGAAAGAAATTGTAGTTATTGACAAAGAAACCAATTTATCTTCATCTACATCAAACTTTGCACAAGGAATGGCCCTGACATAGAAGTCCTGGAACTTCTGTGCAATTTACCACTCAGTAGAACCATCATAGCTCTGCATAGCACATTCACCCTTCAGCAAGCAGGGAGCAGGCTGTACCCATGCCAGTAGACCAGAGTAAGTCTGATGCACAGATCTTCAATAAAATTTCAAGTCCATCACATCAGTGACATAAGAGACTCTTTTGGACATGGGCTTAATATAGGTTTTGAGACATATTTTTACTCTTCTATTAATTATGCAATTAATAGTCTATTTCCTGTTTTACCACTATACCTACTCTGCCTCCTGGAGTACTGCTGTTGTGGGTAGGATGTGCTCATCTTCAAACTCAATACAGCAATAAGAATGTGCTATAGTTTACACATCTTCTCACTTCTGCTCCAGTATGTCTTTTTGGTTTTTGAGGTAATATCAAATTTGGGTTGATGACTAAGTTGTTTTTTGAAAAGTGAGCATATTTTTAGTCATGTTGATTACCTGTTCTTCTACATCACATTGCTTTTCTTTCCAATGATGATTCAAAGGATAATTTGGAATCATCTCAGAATAATTACAAATTTTATGAGTGTTCAGCTACCATACAGTACTTGACAGATGGTTTTATATTGTCTACTAAATCATGTAATCTAAAATTAATGAGTCAGATGCTCATTGGATACTGCAGGAGTTACTGCTTTTTTTATGACAACTGATTGTGAAACCTCAAAAACAAGCATACCTCTTCTTATAGTGTTGAGAATGCACATCTGGAAAGATGATTCTATTTTCTTTCCTCATACAGGTAGACAGGATTGCCATTTATTTCCTCTTTAGATACATTGACATTCATCCATATAAAAATATGCATGTCATTAGCTTATTATAATTTGACTGTTTACATTACATTGAATTGAATAGTGGTGCATAAATAAAACTTTCATAGTGTACATGAGATGGATATTTGATACAAAGAACTTTGATTCATGGTGGGCTTTTGGGGATTAGATGTAGAACACACATATTTCAATATTCACTGTTTTAAATGAACAATGCTAGTATGTGGGGAAAGCAGTACCATTACTTGGCCTACTTTTAAACTAGTATTACTCTAGTCATACAATTCAATATGTTTGCTTTTTAAATTATGTAACCAGAGTAAGCTGTTTTACCACTTGCACTTCAAGAGATCTAGTCTTTACTTTCAGCTGTCTATTAGGTCAATTCTGTTTACTAGATAAATGTTAATAATAATTATATGAGTCTGAAAGAATATTCAAGCAAATCTAAAAATAAAAAATGATTCCATGTTTTTAACCTGTTCAACTGAAACCTAAAGTTGCCATATACTGAGATGGGTAAGATTTTGGGGAGAGTCTTTTTATTTATATATTTACTTATTTTATTTTTGTTAAGCATGGTTGGTTAATTGCAATAATAAGAGATAAGGGGCTAACTTATTGCTCATTCCTCATTTGTTTAAGCAGGATTTTGGCTAGCAATTAGGGGGAAAATTGTTTTACTACAGGTGGCAAACAATTGAGTAAGGGAGAATCAGACATGATGCCCATCAGCCAATCACAAAAGACACACAACTTGCTCAACTTGAGAATTTACTAAGAAGTACTTGCAAGAATTTCTGGACAGAAGTTTCATTTTTGTTAGTAAATAGGATTGTGAATATGACTTAAAATACTGCAAAGCCAAGGCAAATTCCAGCTTCCTGAATAAATTACAGAAATCCAAGATGTATTTAAAACTACATACTATGGAATTCCAGTGTTCGTTTATGGCCAAACAAACACAGCATTTTATTTTTCTCTATAAAAAGGAAATTCCTTCAGCCTTTCCAGTCATCTCATTCCATCCATGATTGCTGTCAATCTAGTTTAAAAATAATATAAATTGCAAAATTATTTATGCAATTACCAGTTATCTAAACCTAACCAATTGGTCAACACCTCTGGTTTGTCTTGAATTTTAAGGATAACTATTTTAAGCTGGAATATCCATTCACATTGCAGCTCATGTCACAGCATCTTCCTATGAGAAGTGTCTCAGAACATAACTGTCAAATAATTTTTCCAGGTAATCTCAAATGACTGTGACATTTAGGGAAGAGAGAGGTAAAGAAATATACCCCTTATTTTTACTCTAAGACAGGAAAACAAGGTATGTTTAATAATAAATAAGGCAGCCATCAATATTTGATCATCTCAAGATTTAGATAATCCTATCTACCTCCATCCTGGAAAAGAATGCCAACCATCTCATTCAACTTAAATATATGGTGATTTTAAGATTTCAAATTCAGCACAGTTTCCCAAACCATTAGAGCATGGAGCCAGAGAGTAATCACACACTTTTACTAGTATTTTTAGGACATTTTCCATACTTAAGAAGAAACAAGTATTACCATGACTAAATGAACTTTATTATTCTACAAAAAGTTATTATTCTACAAAATATTTATAATTCAATACACATGGGGAATTCTACAATAGATATTTTTTAAATTTTGAATCTTTTTCAGTCTTGTCCCCCCAAAAAGGCTAATTTATATCAGATTTTGAAAGATACACAATGTTACTGGCAAGATATAATTTAGGTTTCACAGTAGTTTCTGTAATGCAGATATAATACCAACATTACAATCAGTTTAGTGAGGCAAATTTATTGAATTCAGTGATCAAATGCTAAATATTTGAGTTTTAGGTATCTAAAGTGAACCATTGTGGTAGCTTTAAAGTTTTGCTTAATTTTACATATTCCATTTATGATATTCCATGATGTTTACACAAAGAATATTACCCTTGATTCTTTCATATCACATATAAAATCTGCTATAGGCAACAAAATTAAGTAAAAAATTATCAAAGATATGCAATTATTAGTTGATTTCTTTGGCCAATTGTACATGGATTTTTCTACACTGTAAATCTAAATAACAGATATTAGATCAAAAACTACTTTGAATAGCTCCAGAAAAAATTTAAAGATACACATTGAGATATTGATGAGTTTTGGAAAGTCTACTTGATTCCAAACTCTCGCATCTCAAAGTTTTTATAGCCTCTAACTTTTGAGGCAAAGCTACATATGGTAATGCTGTATTTTAATAGTTTTATTAGAGAAGTTATGAACTTAGCAAACACTCATGCAAATGTGTAGAATTCCCACAAAACACTGCTTCAACAACACATTAAATTGTTGTGGAACATTTGTTACAAATTATATGATAATATCATTAAACTGTTACCATTAATTATGGTCTGTAGTGTATATTTGTAATATTTTTACATATACCCCTATTATTTACACACTATTTCTTTGATTGTAAATGTCAAATGAAAGAGAGCTAGAGAATAATGTAGGGACTGAATAATATCATGAACCAAGAGGTGGGTGAGAATTGTGGTTAATAGCACAAATACAAGAATGTTCTTCTATGGACTAGAACAAATGTACATCACTATTACAAGATGGTAAGACTATGGAGAAGCATGGGAAAAATACAACTAATGTAACCTACGGACTATAGTTAAAAGCAGTATTGTAATATTCTTCCGTCAAGGTCAAAAAGTATTCAATAAAAGGATAGTGCTATTTTTATTAAGCCTTCAAAATAAATGGTAGATTGTAAATAGGAAATGCAGAGAATAAGGGGATATTGCATGTTATTTTAGAACACAAATAAATGTGAAAACCAAACTAGTGACTATGTTTTAGGAAGAAAATAGAATGCCCAGAGTTGGGGAATATTATGGAGAAAATTGCACATTATTTCTGACTTTAAATAGTGTATTGCAAAGACAGGGCTCCAGAGGGAAACTTATGAATTTCTAAAAGTGATAGGATGAGGAAATCATGTAATAATGGTGAGTAACCGACATTCAGACATGATAGCTGTCTATTCTCACTGAATGCAATTGATTAGCTTCAAGAAAATTCAGGGACTAATTTCCGTGATTTTAACCTGAATATCAAGGAAAAATGATAAAAACAAAAATACAGCATATATGATATTAATAATAAAATTATTCTGTTAGCATACATGGTAGAAAATAATTTCAGTTTTGAACTTATTAAAGATAAGATGATAGTAATTCAAATGAATTAAATATTCTAGATCAGAGAAACAAAAAGTATATGCTCTAATTGGAGGGACAGATGAAATGAGAATTAGTGTCATCACAGGAAAAGGAGACAAGTGGAGAAATATAGAGTAAGTCGAAACTAAATTTCAAGAGGAGGAAGAATGCAAGGATATTCTTGCATTAGAAGGCATATATGCATAAGCAGGAAAGCAATGAAGGAAAAGAGAGTAAGAGGAATATCCACAGATAGGATGATATAAATATGGAAATAGATATAAGCAGATATATAAAAATGATATAAAAAATACAGCTGCCATAGGTAATAAATATAAAGATAGATATAGATATAAATACAGTTAAAGCTATGACTATACATATCAGCAGGGATAACATGATCACAGAGCCAAATTTATATCAGAGAGGTCCAAATTATACCACTTATACCAGTACAAATATTAACAGTTCTCTATTTTACTATAAAAAATAACAGTTTTTGGATGACAATTTTTTATGATCCCAATATATAGAGATATATACAGATATTTGCATAAATATAACTCTAGATATGTGTGTGTGCACACGTATAAATTTCTGATGCACATAGCTTTATCTAGATACAGCTATTTTTCTATGAATTATTCCAATTCTTCCTATGAAATCAATCTAAATAGCTTGCTAAATAGGTAATTTTGTCAACATTATCAGAGCTGTAAATATGTTTTATCATACAAAATCTTTCTGAGGGCTTCTTTAACATCTGTGTTTCTCAAACTGTAAATGATGGGGATTAACATTGGGATTATAATCCCATACAGCATTGAGATGAACCTGTCACTGCCTGGGGAATGTTGGCTGGAGGGGCGACACATATAGTTAAATAGTACTGTGCCATAAAACAGACCCACTACAATGAGGTGAGAAGCCCATGGGGAGTAAGCTTTGCGCTTCCCTTCACCCGATTGGATATTTAAGATGGTTGATATGATGTAGATATAAAAGATAAATGTAATAAAAAAGGCACTGATCCTCAAGACGCCTCGTTCCACTAAAACAAGCATCTCCGCCACATACGTGGAAGAACAGGAGAGGGCCGCCACTGGCGGGATGTCAAAATAACACTGGTTAACCTGGTAGACTTGTAGAAACACAGGCAGAACGTGAACACCATATGTAAAAGGGAATTAAGAAACCCTGTTGCCTTGGTTCCAGCCATGAGCTGGGCACAATGCATCTTAGACTTGATGAGGGTATAACGAAGGGGGAAACAGATCGCCACATACCGGTCATAAGACATGACGGCTGGAAAGAGGACCTCGGTCTCTGCCAGAGCCACCAGGAAATAGAGCCGCAAAGCACACCCAACAAAAGAAATGCTTTGCTTCTCAGTCAAAAAGTTGTCAAGAATCTGGGAACAGTAGCTGATGGACAGAACGTGTCTAAGAGGGATAAATTTGCCAAAAAGTAATGCATAGATGTGTGCAGCTTTTTCTCAGTTCCATGGCCAGAAGAATCGTGCAATTTCCCGCCAAGGTGATCTGATAGATGAGAGCAAAAACCACAGAGAGGATAGCGCAGCTCTGGGAGTTCAGAGAGCCCTATGAGGATAAACTCACTCGTGGTGGTGAGATTGTAGATGCCCATCTCTTCTCTATACACGGGTCTTTCTGTAGCAAATGAAACCAACATGCAAATATTAGGATCGTAAACCTAGTGATAACATTTGGAAAATTGTTCCCATAACGTTGATGAATTGTGTTAGCACTATTTTAATTATGGATTTCAATTATTATAATTACTTTAAAAACATATCATACACATGATATTTCTTAGAATATTCATCCTTGGTTTTTGAAACCATTATTGATCCTTCAGGGGCATTTGGGATTTCACAATTCAGTGAAATCTTATGGTACACTACCCACCACATCTACTTAGACATATGTGTTTTTGCCTTGTACTATCTCAAGGCTTACAGTTTATGCCCTCACTCAATACTAGCTATATGTTAGAAAATCAACATTATTTTTGACATACAAAATTTCACAACCATTAGCAACTAGCAGGAACATAATGGAAGCACATGAATAATTTTTCAGTGTAAGAGTGAATGAACTGAATGCTACTTGGTCTGACAAAGTGTTCCTATTAGAAAGGAATAAATACGAGAATGCTTCTAGAACTTCAAAATCATAATATTATAATATGAACCTTAATCTCTTGTCTTCTCAAGGATTATACCTTAATTCAAATTAAATTTCAGCTTTAGAATATAAATAAAACATTGTTGCTAATGTTTCCATGTGACCTCAGCATGAACCAGATATATTTTCATATATATTCAATATCTTTTCCCCTTAAGAATTAAATATTTTCCTATATGGGGTTTCAAATTTATATATGCTAGCACACATTGATCTTATTTATGCCTGTTTAATTTTTTTAATTTCAATTCAATATACCAAAATAGCCCAAATATTTTAGTTTAATTGAAAGTCTGCAAATGGAAACTTAGATTTTTTTCTCTCACTTTAGAAAGTGATATCTTCTGTTTAAAAAAAGTCACATATACTTGATATAAAATTCAAACTGAAAATATGTTTAGAAAATAAAATTCAAAATTCAGCATCTATGGTTCCCCTACACTAACTACCACCACTCAATTCTTTTACCTGGTAGAAGTTCTTAATGATTCTTTGGCTCAGACTAAATATACAGCTTAAATATTGCAATGTGTACATAATGGTTTCTTTAAGAAAATGGAATCATATTTTGTCTTTTTTCCTCCAGGAAGATTTAAATAAGAATTTCTGAGATTTATTGGAAAATGTTATTCTTTCTTTAAGGGCACTCACTGTTATTTTATTTTTCATTTCTTTAAATAGCAAAATGTGCCCCAACTGAGAGAAAATAGACTCTTTTCAGCGCTGCTATTAAATAATGAAACTTTTGGAAAAAAATACTATACTAAACACAAAATGCTTAGATAACTTTAATCATTAACAAGGATTTCATAAATGAGTGGATAAAGAAAGGTGGAAGTAAAAAATCTGCAGTCTTAAGTCTTAGTTCTCAAATGATCAAGAGTCTAGAAAAGAAATCATGAATATAAGAAATTAAGGGTATTTTTGTTACATGAAACATAAATATTTTAGACAGTAAATATTAAATTGTATATGAAGTACTCATTTTCATTTTTACTAACATTTATTATTTTGACTTAATATTTCTAAACAAGATCTATGAGAAATAAGTCACCAAACTTCTGATAAAAACACCAGGTAAGTTGTGCACCAGACTACATGAACAATGTGTATACTCAAAAAAGGATAAATTTTCACTTCATTTTCCTCTTGAATGTTTAGATTTCTTAAATAAAACTTTTAGTGTTGGCATAAACAACACAGGACTTGTTCATGTGGGGAGGGCACTTATAATAACAAAAGGTCTATAACTTTCCTTATTAAACAATGGATCAATAGCTTATTTTTTCCTGAATCAGAAAAGCTCTTATGAAGTTCAATCTCCCAATTTGCCTTGTTAAATGACTAGGTGTAAGTATAAGCATAGTAGTACATGAACTATACATTTTGAGGTCAGCATTTTTCATATCAGAAACAGCCAACCACCTAATGAGGATCCAGAGAAAGGGGCAAATGTCTAGGATTAGCCTTACATTGCAAATTATCCAGAAATTAAATTCCTCATTTTTTTCTGAATTACAATTTTACATCTGATCAAATGGAAATGGAATCTTCTCTCTGTCGCAAATAGTAACTTCAAGTTTCCTCATTATAGAGAAAAAGACAATGAGTTCAGGAATCAAAATTATCACAAATAGACCTTAGATGTTAATTCAAAATGTAAGATTTATTTAATACATTAATATCAAGGGGATCTCACATTTAAAATTTCTTAGAAAAATAGGTCTTGGAATTGTATTTAAAAATCTATTGCTAAAGAAATATTCATTCCCCTACTTTTTTAACCCAATGGACCGATAGCTGATGAACCAAAGGCCTCAAAAAATCCTTCTACAGTGTAATATCTCCACCTGCTTTTTGATGTCCTTGTTGAATTTAGGTCTCATGGACTTAATTATCTAGGAAATACAAATAAAGGTGCTTGGGTCAGAAACATGCTTTAGATGCAGTATAAATTTACACATGTGTAATTGGACACACATGTGTGGGAATGTGCAATTTTTAGAACTCAATAATTTTATACAATTATTTAGCCACCAACTATAATTATTTTAAAAATACGCACTTTACCTTATCTGATTATTATTTGTTTTCGACAAGTTCTGAAAATGTGTACATTTTTACATCATATTAAGATCTTTACAAACATCTCATTGTTTCTTTTACCTTAGACAATCCAGAGTTTAGCACAGAATTTTCTTACTTCTCAGTTTCAGAGATTGCATCACCAATACAAGTTTTCAACATCATGAAAGTAAAATGATCCAGCCAACAAAACTGCAAACTAAAGAACAACAAACTCTGCACTTATGTAGAGATTTAATATTGGAATTGGTTGTATAATTTATATTATGCATCCTTTTTCCTTATGGAAATCAACTATTATGATTCCAGAGAGAATGCTTCTCTTCTTGATAAAACTCTTCTTTATAAAACTTCATGTTTTTTATAAATCTTTATAAGACAGAATTGATACTAACTTACTTATTTAATTTAAGATGTTCAAAAAGAAATCCAAATTGTAGAAGAATGATGATTTTGTTTATTTTAATGTTCCAGAATAATATACAACAAATTTCCAGGAACTGGATTCCTAGAAAAATGTAAACAATTAAATGACATTGTTAGGATATTTTTATTGTAACCTGGAAAATCAGTCCAGTATATCATTATAAAATCAGCTTGCTTCAAATTTGCATTTTCATGATAGACAGGTAAACTTTAACACTATTTTAAGTTGTTATTATATACTTTTGTATTGTTAAAATCATATACCATGCACATGAGAAAAAGTGCTTTTTAAAATTTGACAATGTTTTAATTTTATTTCTTAATTTTTCATTGATAGAATAAAAATCAACAATATTATTCAATGATAGTTAATATCAGATATTAAGCTAAAAAATTCAAATAACTTCCTTCAGAGGGTCAAATTATTTCCTCTTTAAAATATATATATATTTTTTAACAAATCAATTTTCTTGATACATATTAATAAAGCATAAATCCATCTAAAGTGTACAATCAATGGTGTAGCAGTTTGATATTATTTATGAATTCCAAAAATAGATGTTAGATTATGTTTGTGAACTGGTGTTCTCCTCTGCACATATTAGATTATACTAGATTCAGAAGATTCACTTTTACTTCATTGGTCCATGTCAGTAGACATTGTGTCCCCTCCCCCTTGATGGGCAGGGACTCACAGAGAAACCATACTGCAGAAAAGGGAGTTGGAGTTTTGAGCTGGAGTCTGGGAAGTAAGCCTACAGAGGAGCAGAGAAGATGAGCCCAGAGAGAATCCAGCCCCAGGAAGAGTAGCAGACCATTGACTCATAGTATACAGCTGGCCTTGTGGAGAGAGCAGGGTAGCTGAGCCCAGAGAGAAACAAGCCTCAGCAAGAGAAAAACCCAGGAATCCTGAACTCTTGGCAGATGTCAGCAGCCATTTTGCTCCAACAGGTGGCAAAAGACTTTGGTGAGGGAAGTAACTTATGATTTATGGCCTGGTAACTGTTACCTTCTACCCCAAATAAATACCCTTTATAAAAAGCCAACAGATTAGTGGTATTTTGCATCAGCACCCCTTTGGCTGACAAATAGTGTTCAGTATAATCACATATTTGTGCATTCATCATGATAATCATTCTTAGAGCACTTTAATTCAGTATTATTAAAATAATAATAATAATAAAGAAAGAAAGAACCAAACCAAACTAATCACATCTCAATCTCTCTATGCTTCCCCTGCTGTACATAGCTGCTATTCTTTTTCCTTCTCTATGGTATATTTGTATTTATATTTTGTAAAAACAGTCGTATATGTGCAATATCACCAGTATTTGTGTTTTCCATGAGGTTTTACTATTTTATATAGCCCCATGTTGCAGTTTTTAGCTTTCCTGCTAGTAATATACCTGTCCTTAGACTTTCCTTTTCAACCACTCTCATCCCCATACAATAGCACTATTAGTTTCAAACACCATGATATGTTTTAACTATTCTATTCATTTCCAAAGATTTACAATGAAACTTTTTACCAATTTACAATGAATCTTTTTACCAATTCTGCACAGATTGACCATCAACTTTATATTGTCTACCCTCTACACAATATATTTTGTTCATAATACTGCAATCATGCATTATTTGTCCTTTTCTGTCTGATTTGCTTCACTCAACATATAGTCCTCCAGGTTCATGAATGTTGTCATAGGCTTCATGACTTCATTTCTTCTTACTGCTGCATAATATTTCATCATGTATATACACCACAATTTGATTATTTTTTCATCAGTTGATAGACACCTGGGTTGTTTCCAACTTATAGCAATCATGAATAATGCTTCTAGGAACATCAGTGTGAAGATATCTGTCTGTGTCTCTGCTCTCATTTCTTATGGGTATATACCTAGTAATGGTATTGCCAGGTCACATGGCAAGTCTATATTCAACTTCCATAGGAACTACCAAACCGTTCTCCACTGTGGCTGTACCATTCTACATTCCCTCCAACAGTGAATAAGCATTCCTATCTCTCCATGTCCTCATTGATATTTATAGTTTTCTGACTCTTTATTAGTGGTCAGTCTAATAGGTTTGAAACAATATCTCACTGAAGTTTTGGTTTAAAATTCCCCAGTCCCCAGTGATATTGAACATTTTTCACATCTTTCCACATCATTTTTAAAATTTTGAAAAAGATACTTAGATTACATAAATGTTACACAAAAAATTTAGAGATTTCCATATGCCCCACCTACCACACCTCACTCAACCATCCACATAAACATACTTCATTAGCATGGCACATTAATTGCAATTGATAAACACATCCTGGGACTTTGTCATTCAGCATGGACCATAGTTCACATTGTAGACCACACTTTCTCCCACACAGTTCTGTATTTTATATGATGATATAAAATGGCCTATAGCTGTTGTTGCAAAGTCACTCAGGACAAATCCCAAATCCTGAAAAAGCCCTTGTATTACAACTGCTTTTCCCTCTCCCTGTCCCCAGAGCCTCCAGTGTCCACTGGCTCCACATCAATGTTGTATTTTTTTCCATTGCTTGAATCACAATATGTCTATACCAGAGAGTCCATGCTAGTCCATAGCTCTCCCCCACCCCCACCCCCATCCTGAGGAGCCTGGAATGGTAATGTCCACTCCACTTGCAATTGAGAGGGGGCTTATATCCCATAGGAAAGATGGAAGGGATTATCCTGCCTGTAGCTGCAAACTCTTTCTATATCCTGGGATAGCCATTGTCTATCATCTCCACACCAGTTTTCCTGGGTGAATCCAATGAGCTGTAGAATAAGAGTTGCTGTTCCACGGAGGTTCCGGGCCCAGCTGGCACAAGGACAGCAAAAAGACTCAAGTCTCTGGATGTACACCTACAAGCCCAGCACCAAGTATAGGTTTGAATGGAAGGGACAGATGAGCCATGTGCACGGAAGACAAAGTTGAGACCATCTCTGTCACTCTCAGGAGCACAATCTCAAAAGTAGGGCCCACTGGCAAGGCACCAAATTCCAAAGCTATCATCCCTGACACAGGACCTGGGTGTTTCCAGAGCCCTCAGGAGCCACTCTATTTGTGGAGATATCCACAATTGAATTCTATGAGATCCTGTTGAGATGTGCTAAGTGTTACCTCTGGGATGTCCTCCCAACTCATTTTCAAGTCTCTTAGCCTTATAGACTCCTATAGGTTAGGTGGCCTTTTTAGTCTCTTGAGAATGTCCTTTGAGGTGCAGAAGTTTTTAATTTTGAGGAGATCCCAATTATCTATTTTTTCTTTTACTGCTCCTGCTTTGGGTGTGAAGTTCATGAAATCATTTCCTATTACAAGGAACTATAGATGCTTCCCTGCATTATCTTCCAAGGTCTTTATGGCCTTGGCTCTTATATTTAGATCTTTGACCCATCTTGAGTTGATTTTTGTATAAGGTATGAGATGGTGTTCCTCTCTCATTCTTTTGGATATGGATATCCAGTTCTCCAAACACCATCTCTTGAAGAAGCCATTCTCTCCCAACTGAGTGGGCTTGGTGGCCTTGTCGAATATCATATGACTGTATATGCAAGGATCTATATCAGACCTCTAAATTCAGATACATTGGTCAGTATGTTTATCCTTGTGCCAATACCATGTAGTTTTGACTACTGTAGCCTTGTAGTATGTTTTAAAGTCAAGTAGTGTGATACCTCCGAATTGACTTTTCTTTTTCAATATGTCTTTGGTCATTCAGGGCCACTTACTTTCTAAATAAATATTGTAGATAGTTTTTCCAATTACTTAAAAAATACAGTGTTTATTTTTATTGGGTTTGCATTAAATCTGTAGATTAGTTTCACTAGGATAGACATCTTGATGATGTGTAGTCTTCCTATCCATGAACAAGGAAAACTCTTCCCTTTATTTAAATTTTCTTTGCTTTCCTTTAACAGTGTTGTGTAGTTTTCTGTGTATAAGTCCTTTACATCTTTAGATAAATTTATTCCTAGGTATTTGATACTTTGAGCTACTATTGTAAAAGATACTTTTTTCTTGATTTCCTCCTCCAATTGCTTGTTACTGGTGTACAGAAATGCCTCTGATTTTTGAGCATTGATATTATAACCTGTGACTTGACTGATCTCCTTTATAAGTTCTAGAAGCTTTGTTGTAGTTTTCTCAGGGATTTCTATGTATAGGATCATGTCATCTACAAATCATGAAATTTTGACTTCTTCCTTTCCAATTTGGATGCCTTTTATATCTTTTCCTTGTCTCAGTGCTCAAGAAAGTACTTTTAAGACAATGTTAAATAGGAGTGGTGGTAGTGCACATGTTTGTCTTTTTCCCAATCTTAGAGGGAAAGTTTTAGTATTTCAGCATTGAAGATAATGTTTGCTTTGGGTTTTTCATATATACCCTTTATCATGTTCAGAAAGTTTCATTCTATTCCTATCTTTGCAGTGTTTTTATCAAGAAATACTGCTGTATTTTCTCCAATGCTTTTTCTGCATCTGTAGAGATGACAATGTGATGTTTTTCTTTCAGTCTCTTTATGTGGTGTATCACATTGATTGATTTTCTTATTTTGAACCACCCTTCCATACCCGAGATGAAACCCACTTGGTCATGGTGTATAATTCATTTGATATCTTGTTGTATGTGATTAGCAATATTTTGATGTGGATTTTAGCATCTAGGTTCACTAGAGAGATTTGTCTGTAATTTTTCTTTCTTGTGGCATCTTTGTTTGGCTTTGGAATTAGGGTAATGTTGGCATCATAAAATGAGCTAGGCAATGTTCCTTCTATCTCTATGGTTTGGAGGAGCTTAAGCAGGATTGGTGTAAGCTTTTTCCAGAATGTTTGGTACAATTCACCTCTCAAGCCATCTGGTCCTGGGCTCTTCTTAGTTGGGAGGTTTTTGATCACTGAGAATATCCCTTCACTTGTAATTGGACTGTTGGTTTCATCAATTTCTTCTTTTGTCAATGTATGTTGCTTGTGAGATTCTAGGAATTTGTCCATTTCATCTAAATGATCATCTTATTGGCATATAATTTTTCAAAATATCCTCTTATGATACTCCATTTCTGTTAGGTCAGTGGTGATATCCCCTTCCTCATTTCTTATTTTGTGTATTTGCATTTGCTCTCTTTTTTCATTTGTTAGTCTGGCTAAGTGTCAATTTTATTAATCATCTCAAAGAACCAGCCTTTGGGTTTGTTCATTTTTTCTAGTGCTTTCTTGTTTTCTTTTTCATTTAGTTCCACTCTAATCTTTGTTAAATCCTTCTTTCTACTTCCTTTGGGATTGTTTTATTGTTGTTTTTCCAGTTTTCCAGGTGTGCAGTCAGGATTTTAATTTTAGCTCTTTCTTCTTTTAGATATATGCATTTATGGCTATGAATTTCCCTCTCAGTACATCTTTGGCTGCATTCCATAAGTTTTGATATGTTGTGTTATCATTTTCATTCATTTCAATTTAGTTACTGATTTCTTTTGAGGATTCTGCTTTGACCGACACTTTGTCTCAGAGTGTTTTTTTTTAACTTCCCTATCTTTGTGCCTAATCTGTATCTCTGGCACTTAGTGACTTCCAATTTCATTCAATTGTGGTCAAAGAAATTACTTTGTATAATCTCAATCTTTCTGATTCATTGAGAGTTGTTCTGTGGCCTAGCACGTGGTCTATCTTGGAGTATGATCCACGTGAACTCTAAAAGAATGTATATCCCACTGTATTTGGATGTAGCATTCTTTATATACCTATTAGGTCCAGATCTCCTAATATATTATTCAGAGTCTTTGCTTTTTATTCATTCTCTGTCCAGATATTCTGTCTAATGATGCTAGTGGTGAATTAAGTCCCCCACTATAATTGTAGAGGTATTTATGTCTCCATTTAGCTTTTCCAGTGTTTGCCTCATGTATTTTGAGATGCCCTGATTAGGTGCATAAATGTTTATGATTGTTCTTTCTTCTTGAAAGATTACCCCTTTTACTAATATATAGTGTCTATCTTTGTCTCTTACAACAGTTTTGCACTAAAAGTCTAGTTTGTCTGATATTACTATAGATACACTTGTCCTTCTTTGGTTGTTGTTTGCATGTAAAATTACTTTCCAGCCATTCACTTTCAGCCTCCTTGAATTCCTGGGTCTAAGGGGGTTTCTTATAGACAACATTTAGATGGGTCATATTTCCTTATACATTCTGCCAATCAGTGTCTCTTCATTGGTGAGTTTAATCCATTAACATTCAGGGCTATTACTCTCAAGGAATTTCTTACATCAGACATATGTTCTTTGGGTTTATGTATCTCATATATTATTTTTATTTCTCTTTTTGTCTTTTTAGTTGTTCTTATACTCTCCTCCAATTGTCTCTCTCCTGTTTTTTCCTTTCAACCTGTAGAACTGTCTTTAGTATATCTTGAAGGGCAGGTTTCTTACTGGCATACTCACTTAATTTCTGTTTATCTGTGAATATTTTGAACTCTCCTTCCCTTTTGAATGCCAGCTTTGCTGGATAGAGAATTCGTGGCTGGAAGTTTTTTTTTCTTTGAGTACCTTGACTATGTCATACACTGTCTGCTTGCCTCCAGGGTTTCAGCAGAGAAATCAGCACTTAATCTTATTGAGTTTCCCTTGTATGTGATGGTTCTCTTATCTCTTGCTGCCTTGAGTATTTTCTCTTTGTCTTGATCATTGGACATTTTGACAAGCATATGTCTTGGAGTAGGACTGCTAGGATTTATACTGTTTGGGGTGCACTGTGCTTCCTGGACATATACATCCATCACACTCAGTAGGATTGGGAAGTTTTCAAGCATTATTTCCTTCAATGCTCCTTCTGTTCCCTTTCCCTTTTCCTCTTGTGCCGGGATGCCTATAATGCATATGTTTGTGCATTTTAAGTTGTCGTTTGAATCCCTAAGTTTCTGTTGGATGTTTTCTATCTTTTTAACTATCTGATTTCAGATGTGCTGTCTTCCACATCACTAATTCTTTTTGTGCCTGTTCAAATCTGCTGTTATGTGACTCCAGTGTCTTTTTGATTTCTTGTATTGTGCCATTCATCACCATCATATCCACTATCTTTTTACATATGCTTACAATTGCTTCAGTATGTTCTCCCAGTGTCTTCTTAATAACCTTAATATTCTCTTCCACTTCATTAAGTTGTTCCATGATATTTTTTTGGACAGCTTTGATTAGTTGTTCAATTTTCTGCATCTCTTCCTGGTTTTTAGTTTGTTCATTGGACTGGTCCATGTCTTCCTGTATCTTAGTATGGTTTGGTTATTTTTTGTTGCCCTCTACTCATCATTTATCTTGATGAGTTTATTCAGTTGATTAGCTTCTCTTTCTGCTCTAGAGTTTTATTTAGCTTCTGGTTTTTAGTGTGTTTTAAGTTTTCTCTTTGACACTTTGTTCTTCACGCTCTATTTCCTTACTGTTTTCTATGTTCCCTTGAATTAAAAAGATTAGGGCCAGAGAAATCAAAAGAGGTAAGAAAAGAAAAAGGATAATAGTAATAAAAATAAAAGTAAGAAGAGGGGCCATATAAGACTTAGTAAAATGAATACTTAACTCATGTAAGCAGTGTAGAGCAATGGGAATAAAAAAAGTGGAGTACCTACAATGAAATGGGAAACCAAATAGAGCAAAATATATAGAATGATTAAAAAGGCCAGAACGATGAGGAGAGATAGAAAGAGAAAATAAAGACAGAAGAATAAATTTAATAAAAGAAGAAAACATTACAGACAAGATAGAAATCAAAGCCATTAAAGTTGAGGACTAATAAAAAAGGTGGAATGTAAGAACCACAACAGACAGCAGAAGATTGAAATATGAAAGAAGGAAATGAGATAGCATTG
>JAQZBX010058107.1:0-17806 GCA_029593785.1 Cabassous unicinctus
AAAAACTCACGGTTCTGGTTCTGTCGTCGCGATTTCTCTCTTTTGTCCCTCTCTCCTCTCGGTGGTATGCAGTCTTTCCCTGCTGTCCTAAACCCTAGAAGATCTATTTTGGGTCTGTTTCAGCCAGTTCTCTAGCTATTTTTCTGGAGAAGAGATTCCTGTGTGTTACTACTCAGCCATCTTCCCGGAAGTCCTCCATTTAAAATTTGTAATGCATGTTTCAGTTTTTATGACCTATTGACTTCATTTCTAATTGAACCTGTGATATATGTGTATTGGTCAACTCTGCTAAAAAGACATAAAATATACTATAGCTTACACAACAATTAACTATAAAACGAATGATTTTCCACTGGAAAAATGACACAAAAAAAGGAGTTTGAAACCCTAGTCACTCACTTCTGCCTTTATTTGACCCTTCTGCTCCCTCATTGTATCTCTCAACTCCTTTTATCTATTTCTCCAAACTTGAAACTTAACATTAAACGTCTGATTAAAGTTTATTGCTAATATATTAGGTTGGCTTCTATATCTAACTGCTGTGGTTCTAATTATGAAGTACAATTCTTAGTTTTAACACAAGAATACTTAAAACATTAAAAGGTTCCTACTTATGAAAACACGTGTAATTTTCCTTAAATAGTGAGAGGTGTAACAGCAGCTTTGGGCTTTAACCATGGAGTTAGGCTGCTTAATATAGATTCATAAACCTTCTCAGGTTTCTATTCAAGCAGAGCTTCTTAAGTCTATTTTAATAGTCTCAGATTGCATAGGACTGATTTTTTTCTATAAAATGCACTAAGTATACATTATCATCAGGCCTTGGCTATCAGAAACAAAAATTCCTTTTTAAGGATCCATGAACAAAATGACAAAAAGGTAGAAAATCAAATGAAACATACATTCATTTCCATGACATTTAAGCAAACTTGAACGTAGTAATAGAAATATTCTTACCTGGAAGGTTTCCATCTGTTTCATCAGCACTAGGAAAACTAGCAACACTTGTGGAATCCGAAAGGTCCAAAAGTTTAGCACGCAATTGCTCAATATCACTCTCTTTGCTAGCCAACTGCATTTGAAGCTCATTCCTATGTGTACATTCTTCTACCAATTGCTAATTTTTGAAAAATATCAATAAAAAGAATCAGAATTTAAAAATTTCCAACATTAAGAATAAGATGAAATATAAATAACAAGTAATTCCTAATATAAAAATTTACAGTAAATACAGGACTGTATAACACTGTGAACCCTATTATAAATGATGGACTATAGTTAATAGTATAATTATAATAATGTTCTTTTATGAATTTTAACAAATGTACGACACTAATACAAGGTAGTAATAATAGGGAGTTATATAGGGAAAAACACACTTAATACAAACTATGGACAAGTACTACTTAAAACTCTTTCATCAATTGTAACAAAGGCACCACATTAATGCAAAGTACCAAAAATAGGGGGGTATATGGGAATGCTGTGTTTTTTTACATGATTTTTCTGTAGATCTACAACTTCTAATTTAAAAAAGAAATGCAAACAAAAAAGGACATATTTCACAGGCCTGTGTATTGGGTGTTTTAAATGAGGTAACCCATGAAATTGCTTCATAACTTAACTAGAACATAGAATCTCTCAATAAATTCTGACTACTACTGTTAAAAAAAAAAGTATAATTATAAAAAAAGGGCTATCATCAATTTTAACAAATGTTTCACACTAGTACAAGATGTTGGTGATGGGGTGGAGTATAGGAATCCTGTGTTTTATGTATGATTGTTCTGTAAACCCACTTCTCTAATAAAAAACATTGAAAAAATTTTTTTGGTAAACACCATGAACATTTACTACCATGCACTGTAAAAATGCATGTTCTCTTCTTCAGTAACACATTGCTTCAAATAAGTGATTACTGAATAGTCTTCTTTCCTCCTTGCTTTATACAACTTTCTAAAAAAAATACAAGGCATTAAACCATAAATGATAATGTTTATCACTGGGTCTGAATCTGTCTAATACCAGAGACCATGGTATCCATTTTATTTGATCAACAGCCTTGGAAGTATAAAAAAATTAAGCTTGCTATTTTGATTTTAGAAAAGGGGGTCCTGACTGGGAAAACAAATAAGCTTCAATACTGCAAAACCTGTACCCCAACTATAGTCAACTTACGATAGCAGCCATACCCTAATTTCAGTCTAAAACCAAAGAAGGAAAACTCTTGGTGATCTCTCTAAAAGTAGGGCCACTAATCAAGCAGCTGCTAATGGATAAAAATTACTCCAGCTGCAATGGCTAAGAATAAGCCAGAGCACCTCTCTAGTTCTTCAAGATCCAGGTCCATATTAAAGTAATAATGGTCAAATTGTGGAGAATATAAATCAAAATATATATTTTTATACAAAAAATTCCAATCTAAACAAGAACAATAGATAATAGGTATATATACAGCAATAACAATTTAAGAACATAATTCTACACACACACACAAACCTTACCGCCTGCATGTCATTCAGTTCCTTCTGATGTTTCACTACCATCTGGTTGAATTTCTCTCTTTCTTGGTTAAGTTCCAGTTGTAGTTTTCGATTTTCCTTTTCCTTCTTTCTCAAATCTTGTGTATTAGCTTTCTTTCTATCAATTTTAAAGTCTTTTCGATTCATTATTTCTGCCAACTTGTTAACAGCCTATTTAGTAAATTAAAAGATTATTAATAAGGATATATATGGTAGTCATCCAATTTAAATCTCCTCTAAAAGTGTATTTTTTTTTTTTCCCTTCAAAATCAAGAAGCAGAACTTTTGTGTGTGGAAATTAGAAGAACCTAATTAAGGCTGGAATATTATTAACTGTTAGCACAAGTTAACTATTACTGCCTTATTTCAGTGTTCATATGTAGTGTCAGATAGGCTTTCAAATGTCCATTCATCATTCTGCAACAATCCAGGTATGTACTATGTTGTAGGCACTCTGACAGGCAGTAGATATAGAGACAGAAAATAAAGTAATGCCCCAAAGGCATCCTAGACTGATAAAGGGGCCAAATAAATATTATAGTATGGAGAAGTAAGAAGAAAGAGGCTATGGAAGCAGTACCTAACTGAGACTTGAAGTGGTGAGTAAAGGCTTTTTGGATTACCTGCATATGTGTCCATGTTTCTTAAAAAAGATAGTAGTTGGATAAGTAAAGAGGAAATTGTATGAAGGAGGGGAATCAGGGATGATAGCAGAGGAAAGAGTACAGAGGCAAAAAGGTCCAAGAGAAATTCTTTCCTTTGGACAAGTAAGAAAGCAGGGAGCAGGATACTTGACGAGGCCATCCTGAAGGTGAAAGGAAATTTAAATATATTTGTGGCTAACTCCTTTCGCTAGAAGAAGGAAAAAAAAACGCCCCAAATGAGACAGAACTGTTAAAAGCATGTGAAATTAGTTACTAAAATAGTAAAACATAAGTCATGTACATTTGTTCCGCAGTAATATAAAAAAAAGAATTGTAGAGTAAATTAGCTACTTAAATAGCAAAACATAAGTCATGTACACTTGTTCGGCAGTAATGTAAAAAAAAGAATTGTAGATTTTTCCATTAAGACAGAAAAAAACCCCCAAACTTAGACATTACCATTTCCATGTAGATTAGGTCCCATCTAGGATATGAAGACCCTGAATATATATATAGCTGGGTGTATATCTTCTAGACCTTCCCCAAACATATAAATAGATTACATATATATTTAAATTAAAAAACGGAATCATGTTGCATATTCTTTATTGCAACTTGTTTTTTTTTTTTTTTTCTTTTCATTTAATACTATATCATATATCATGGGAAATACTATGTTCCCATGTCACTACATAAAAATCTACCTCATTTATTTCCAATGGCTCCTCTGCATTCCATTGTATGGATGTATTATTATTTATTAATACTGCATTGGTGGACAGTTGGATTATTTTTATTTTTTCACTATTAAAACCAATGCTGCAGGGGAGCAGATGTAGCTCAGTGGTTGAGCACCTGCTTCCCATGTATGAGGTCCTGAGTTCAGTCCCCAGTACCTCCTAAAGAAAAGAAAGGAAAGAAAGAAAACAAAAAACAAAACAAAAAACAAAACCATAATTATGTTTGTATATATTTCTTTTGAGCATTTATATAGGATAAATTCCTTAGTGTGCAGATACTAGGTCAAAGAATATGCACATTAAAATGTTTTAGTTTGTTAAACTGTTCTTACAGTTTACTCCCTCATATAGTATATGAATTTATTTCCTCCATGTTGTTGCCAAATGTAGGTATTATATCTCATTTAAGTACCTGCCAATCTGACTGTCAAAAGATACCTCATTTTTGTTTTAATCTTTACTTCTTGGTTTTATTAGGGTTGGGCATTTTTTATATTTACTATCCTATTTCTTTTTCTTTTTCTCTGATTGCCAACCTCCCTTTCCTGTTGAATTGTCCTTTTCTTATTTGCAGGTGATCTTTATATTTATATTTATTTGTATATGTGCTATCAATATTTTCCCCAGTTTTTCTTTTAACTTTATGTTATTTTTGGCTCCAAAGATACTTCAACTTTTATCTAATAAATGTCAATTTTTTTCTTCATGGTTTCTGTCTTGGTATAAAGGTAAATAAAACCTTCACTGAAGGATTTTCAACAGGTATTATGTGCACGTTTGAAAGATTAGTAGAATATGAAGGGCTCATGAAAGGGAGAGTAGACTAATGATAAAGAGCCATTAAAATCTTTTAATAAAAAGTGGAAAATATTCATCTTACTGTAAAATCAACCTAGATACATAGAGACTTATGAAAAATTTAAACTACTGAATAACTTAGTAAAAATGATAAGAAACTCAGTTTTAGGGGAAAAAATCTGATCTAGATGCATCCTTAAATACGAAGCAAAACAATACATTCACTCCTATAGTGTCTTACTTATTCCCAAATCTTCTTTCTTGGTTTCAAACAAGTCTGTCTTCTCTTCATTAAGTTTTCCCACTGTTAATTATAGGTCATCTTCTACACAATCTAAAACAATCTAAAACAAGTTACTACACAAATTACTAGACAAGCTAGTTGTCTCAAGTCAGCATAAATTTTATTTCATGAATAAGTCTTCTATATTCTCATTAAATGTAGAATATGAGAAGGAATATAAATTATACATAATTTATTCCAATGGAAAGCATGAACCTTATAACCTTAGTTTTAAGAAAAAGTACATAAATATTAATTTTGTGAATATATGATACTCAAATATGAATACATGGAAAAGACTGAGAACAAGTATACCTGTGTTTTAAGGGTTCGTTCTGTACTGATATTCTTTTCAAAGGCAGCTTTAAGATTACTGATTTCTTCTTCCTTCTTCGATTTATATTCTGTTCAACAAATTACATAAAATTTTACTGTATGTCATTAAATAATTTAATTTTCTGCATTCCAAATTAACAATGCCCTTAATTAATCAAATTGGTATCCACTACATAGTAACTTTCAGTAACATAAGATAATTGTTAAGGCTAACAATTATTTAATATATAAAATTATTTAATATATAAAAACAAATATTTCAAAAACTTAACACACAACATAAATAGCTAAATATTTACCTCAACTTGATTTAGCATTATGATTAAAAAAAAAAAAAACCCTACATACCTTCCTCTGCTTTCTTCATGTTTTCAGTTAGCTCTTCATTTTCTTTCCTTAGTAATTCAATATCTTTGGTTAGCATGCTGTTTGTTTCTTCTAGCTAAACAGAGCACACAAAGATTTAAGCTACAGCTTTTTTTTTTGCCATAGCTCAAAGGTTATTTAAAGAAATAACCTTTAAGGTAATACTTCATATTTTCCACAGTTGAGGACAACTCATACACTGCTTAACTACAGAAAATGGTGGATTTCAGATTTAAAATATGTGGATATAATTAAATTCAGAACATTTTAAAACAATTGCTCGTTTCCAATAATTATTCCAATATATACATGAATGAAAGAAAGAACAATGTAATGGGAAGATAACTAGACTGGGAGCTAGGAAATTTGTATTTAGTTTTAGCTCTGCTATTAACCTACTATGTGATCCTGGGTAAATCAATATCTTTCTGGGCCTTGTTTCTTCATGAATAATGATGATGAAAACAACAATAAAAGCATTTATTGACTGATTAATTTTATTAATGAATTTGTTGACCATTCTACATATATTATTTGATCTTCATAACAATCCTATGAGTAGGTATTACTAATTCTGTTTTACAGATGAGGAATCTGAGTCTTAGAGAAGTTAAAGCAACCTGCCAAGACCAAGTAACTTCCTAGGGTAAAAACTACGTTTTGAACCAAGGCCCACTTAAATCAGTAAGTACACTTAGTGGTGGTTTCAAAGAAGAAAAAATTCTTATTCCCTTTTTTAGCCCTGTGATTCTAAATAGACTATAGTATAAATCTCAGAAATAGGTAATTATATGTAGCCATGGTTTTCCTATAAGGCATTTGTAAATCAGCCATAAAGAATTTCTCATCTTAAAATGGTTTCTGTGTAATTTCACAGATTTCTGGCCCATATAGTCTTATGATCAGTTACAATATACAAAGAAAATACAATAAGTTAATGTAAACTAAGCATTCCTTCATGTGAAATATAACTAATAAGATCTACAGCCAGAAAGGAAAAAATCCAATATATGAATGAGTTTCAATCATTAACAATTGTTTTGTATTATAGTTTAATATAAATATAGAATGACTTCTGTGTGCTGTGTAAGTAAATATGCATACATACATACTTACATTAATACTTCCAGAGATGATGTATTTTGATTTAAATCAATTTTACTCATACAACTTACCTGACTATCACACTTACCCGACTAACAGTATGATCTTTATCTGTAATCTCTTGTCTATTTCTTGAAGCAGCTTTCTTGCTTTCTTGGGTCAATTCAAAATACTGTTCTTCCAAAAGCCCTCGAGCCAACTGCTCAGATTCAGCTTTTGTTTCTGCGAGATCCAGCTGAGTAGTAAGAGTTTCTCTGCAACAGATTTTAAAGAGATATGGGTATAAACAAATTCAGCTCATTCTTCCAATTTAATCATATGCTTAAAACATGATAATCTTTAAATGATAAAAAGAATGGTTATTTTATTGCTTAAACTTAAAATCCATTACAAACTTTCTATAAAAACAATGAATTTAACCTTTTATACTTTGTCAAACTACAAAAGTAAGAAATGCTTTAATTTTGTAACTGCTATTGTGCTTAAGAAAATGCAATGAAGCAATGGCTAGTAGGCTACTTTTGAATAGAAACTTCTTGTGGATTTGAATGGAAAGGAGCATGGCATAGTGGCAAAGTCATTGGCTTATAAATCAGGAAGGCAGACCTGGACCCTTATTCTATCACTAACTGGTAGGGACATTGCACAACTTTCTTATACTCTCTGGAGCTCGCTTTACTCAAATCTACAAAATGAGGGCTAAACTAAATTATTTGTGAGGTCCCTTACAGCTCTGAAATTCAGTAAGATTATGAAGACTTATATTTAGATTTGCAAACCACTATAAACTATTCTAGGAATGAGCCTTGGGAATTATACTCTAAACCTTTTCAGAAGTGAAATTCAGACCAGGACTCTAGTTTGTCTGCACTTCCCAAAGAGGCTGTCATGGTGTGGGGTATTATTCTGTATCCCCAGAATAATAGAATCTCAACGTACATTTATTGAATGAATGAATGAATGAATGGTTGAATGAATGAATTCTACCTCCTATTTTCAAGTAAGGGAGTAACACAAATCAAGAAGAGAGGGACACATAGTAACTATAGAAAATAAATGTTCACTCAACATATATTTATTTGAATGTTTACTATGCGCCAAGCACTGTTCTAGGAATTAGGCATACATCAGTAACAAAGTCCCTGCCTTCAGTGAGTATATTAGTGGGACATTAGTGAGACAGATAATTTAAAAGAGTAAAATACAGTATGCCATGGAGACCAATAAAAGAGGAAAGGTGGGAGGAAAGATGGTAAAACAAAAAACAAAAAACAGGGATGACTCCAAGTTTTTGACTGGAACAACCAGTCTAGAATTGCTAATTATTGAAATGGAAAGACAGGGAGAAGTAGGCTAGTAAGGTGAAGGAATCAGGAATTTTTTCTGGACTTGTTAAGTTTGAGATGCTTCTTAGGCAGCTGGATATACAAGTCTGGAATTTGAGGGAGAATCTACTTTTACACAGATGCTATTTAAAGCCATGAGACTGGATGATGACAAGTAGCAAGTGATCCCTTGGACCCTCTAAACTTTATAGGTCACAAAGATGAGAATGGACAAAGGAGCAAAGAAGGCTGAGAAAGAGTAGCTAGTTGAATAAGAGAAAAATAGTACATAGTGTCATAGAAGCCAAGTGAAGAAATTTTTTCAAGAAAGACTATGTCAAAAGTTGCTGTTAGATTAAACAAGAAGAGGACTGAAAACTGATTATTGTTTTCAACTATTTGGGAATCACAAGTGATCTTGAGAAGTGTTGTTCTGGTAGAGCAAAAATCTGACTAGGCATGAGTCAGATAGTAAGGAGGCCAATGTGGCTGGTTGTCTACACTATGTTCTTTTTCTATTCTTCCCATTCACTTTAATCTAGTATCTTCATTCATCACTGTTTAGGAACTGTTCTCACCAAGATAACTTCAATCTCTCTTTGTTTAAATATAATGGATAATTTTTTTTTACTTGATCTTTCTGCAATATTTGGCACTTTTAATCACTTTTTCTTTCTTGACATATTCTATATGCCTAGCTCTTGTGACACTCTACTCTGATTTTCTTCTTGCATTGTTGATGACTTCTTATTTTCCCTTCTTTTGCTCATTATTTAAAACCATATAAGCAAGTATTCTGTCATCAGCCTTTGTGTCTTTTTATCCTACATTAGAGGTCACAATATGTTGTCTGAGAAGGCCTAATGAGCCCACAGAAGATTCCCCACCCCTCTCCCGAACACACGAACACTATTAAAATAAAGTTTGGCAATATTTTACATAAAACTGGCTTCTCTAAAAAAATCAGAAGATCTTGAAACACTGGGCCAATATTATCATGTGGCAGCAAGTGGTTGGAATTGGGGAAGGGAATTCTTCAGATTGCTATAATCCCCCAAACTCACACAATGAATGTAATGCACTTAGACACAACTATGTTCAACCCAGTTATATGTATGGCTTCACAGACTGCTGAGGTTATGCACTCTGATATACACAATAACCTTAGCAAATCTCATCTTAGTGGGTTTTAGTATAAAATGATTGTCAAATCAGCCTCAAGTCCATATCTTTCTCCTGAGTTCTGAAGCGATAAGCCCAACTACCTGGTAGTCATTTCTATTTAGAAATCCCATAGGCACCTAAAACGTTAACAGGTGTAAAATGGAAAGTCTCTTCCTCTCTCCTTATTTCACAAACTTGTTGTTCCTTAACTCAGGGAATACCACCACCATCAACCCAATTGTCTTGGTCAGAAAGTTGAGAGCCGACCTAAAATTTTCCCTAACCTTTACCCCAAGACCTCCAAATCTACAGGTCCTACTGCTTTGACCTTCTTATCTCTTTCTGTGTACTTATTTCTCTCCTTCTACTGCCAATTTCCACTATAATTTTACATCTATATTATTTCAATGGCTATATAATTGGATTTGTTATAACTACCCAGTTTTGCCCAACTCCACACTTATCCCCAGTTATCAATGTTTGATAACTCCAAATTCATCAGTATGACATACAAGGCCCTTTGTAATCTGATACAGGTTTATCTATCTAGCCTAACCTGTCACCAACTGTCTCCCTGCCTATAAATTAAACCATTTGCAGTTCCCTAAATCACAGACTCGCATTTGCCCATACTGTGCCCCTTCCTCACATGCCATTCTCTGGCTAATTCCATTTTTCCTTTAATTATCAACTTAGTTGCACATATGGTAAGATGAGGTATGTCTCTTCAATATGTTCCAATAGCACCTTCTCAAAGCCTCCATACCGTAACTATATCTCCTGACTCGATTCTGAAGTACTTGAAAGTAAAAACCATAACTTACATTACCATCAGAATAAGGTCAAATCTACTCTCTATCTTTAAACTTAAACTTAAATTTAAGAATACTTTGTTGTAGTATCAATTCTTGCTCTAAAGTAAAATGGACATACTTTTCATTTTGCAGTTCCTGTATTTTCTTTAAATTTTCTCTGTTTTTTTCTTCAATTTCTTCCTTAAGTTCCTTTACCTGGGTTTTATAAAGGGTCTGCAAAACAAGTGCCAAGAAGAAATAAGTGTTTATGGTGATTTAAAAACAGTTTTGGCAGTTTCTTATAAAGTTAAATGACTAACAGATAATCCAATAATTCCACTTCAATGTACATACACATGAAAAATGCAAATATATGTCCATAAAAAGTCTTTTACTTGAATTTTCATTGCAGCTTTATTCATAGCAGCTTCAAACTGGAAACAACCCACATATCCATTAAGAGATACATAGATTTAATAAATGTAGTATATACACAGTACTTAGCAATAAAAAGGAATGAATTATTGATACATACAACGTGATAAATCTAAAAATATTATGCTGAGTGAAAGAAGCCAGGCACTAAAGAGTACACACCATATGAGTCCATGTATATGAAATTCTAGAACAGGAAAAAATAATCAGTAGTGACAGAAAGTAAATTTTAGTTATACCTACAACTTGAAGGGCAGTGTAATGTGTATACCTGAGCCATAATGATAATATTGGTACTCTAACCACATGGATTTGCTACTGGGCAAATAGAACCCTTAAAACAAAGTCTTATAGCCCTAGTTTGGTGGAAATTCTAGAAACGTCTGCACAAAAATGTTCATTTCTTCACAACTTTTTAAGACCATCAACTCAGATTCAGAAATGAAATATACAAAGATACAGGATGGTGGGGGGCGGGGGGGGGGAGGTTTTCCTTAAAAAATTTTAAATAAAAAAATAAACATTGAAAGAATGAGATAAAATGAGTATATGATAGTTTACCTGGAAAACTAGATATTCTATAGGAAAAAAAAAAAGAAATGAAGATATAAAGGGAGAAAATCTTTTTAGTCAAAAGTTCTCATAAAAAATAGAAATAACATTTTTTAAGTCAAGTTTTGAAAGAGTCTATATGTTAAAAATGATTCTTACTTACCGAGAAATATTGCTCAGCTTCAAGCTGATCTTGTAGTTCCCGCATTTGTCCTTCATTTCCTCTATATTGTCTTCAGATAAAAAAGATAGTAAACAGAAGTACCTATTTATACCAGGCTTTATATTATTTTTTGTTAAAGCTGCTAAAATAAAAAGGTTTACTAAAATAATCTTTTTTAAAAAAAACATACTTCATACTTCATTATACAGTACTACTTTACCTGTTATTTGGTTAGGACATGATATTTGGTTTCACTTTGTTTCTTAAAAAAATGATGCTATGCAAAGTAGAGGGAACCCTTTTCTCTCTTGAGAAATTAATTGTGGATCAATCCCAATTGCAAAAATGAAATTGATAAGGTTTTGTGTATATTTTTGTAAGGAAAAGAAGTCTTAGAGATACATTTTAAATGTTTTAGGTAGTATGTACCCAATTAAAAATAAGGAACAAAAATATTTAATGAGTAATAAGGAAAATTCAGTACTATATACTGTGACCAGTTAAGCATACAAAGACAGGTGGGAATGAATCCTTAGAAAAGGAATTAAGAAGAGAAAGAAAAACACAGATAAAGAGACAACTACAGGTATACATGTAAACACAATGCACACACAGATGAACAAACTCTAAAAAACAGACACAGTGTAACCCCAGAACACAGATTTTTCAAGGACTAAGAACTCCATGTGTGGCTATTCGGCTTTTATATTAGATAGTAATAGCTTTATATTTTGTATTATGAGAATAAATGCTGAGTGAACATTTTCTTGAGTGAAAAATATAAGACATTACTTGGTGAACACTGTGGGTCCAAAAGGAAGAATTTCACTAATATAAATCCAACAAAATCAAAACTGACAATTTTATTCAACAATTACCATGTTGCAACTGTAGGTATTATAAATTCGGAGAAACTAAAAAATTATGGCTCAGCACAAGATATACCCATTTTTAATGTTAAATTTTTGAGTATATCCTTACAGATTCTGAAAGCAATACCAACACCTGGCTTTCCCTCCATTTCAAGTAAGTGGGCATATCACATTCCAGAGTAGAAGAAGAAAAAGATAATTTGCATTCTGAGATAAACCAAAGAAATACAACAAAACAAACAAAAAATAGGACCACCATTTTAAATTCTAATTCTTAAAATAAAGAAATAACATTTTCCTGTAAGTTACAGAATTCCTAATAGAAAGATGTTTATCCCTGATTTTTCCACTGCAAATGTCTAAAGAAATGTGATGCTTTTAGCAGATTTAAAACTGATATGAAAAACTATGGTTTTTCCATCATAAACAGACTTTACTTGTAAAGTCAACAGTAGCTCTTCATAATCCTTTTTTTTTTTCTTCCTTTATTTTATTTTATTTTATTTTTTTCTTCCTTTAAATACCTGTATCTTTTATATGGTGAGCCTGTCCTTCCAAAGACCAAACTTGCAAACCTTCTTTGCAAGTAAATTATTTTATTTCTAAATGCTTTTTCTAAGTCTTTCACAAACTCTAAATCCATGAATTATATATACATAAAATATCAAACACATAAGCAACTGCTGAGCACAAAGAAAATAAATCAAGAACGTTATTTTTACAACTTACTTTGTAAGCTGAGCTAACTCAAATTCTAATAATCTTTTTGCTTCCAATAAAGTATTTATTTCCTGTTTCATCTGCTTTTCTAAACCTTTTAAATTGTCTGCCTCAAAAGCTTGAGTCTTCAATTCATTTTGTAACAACAGTCGCTTATTTGATTCCTGCTCCAGTTGCAGTGTGAGATTCTTAACCTATGAATGAAAAAAAAAATTGGGATCTTAATATCTAATAATAATTATTAGATATTATTTGAAAGAATACTAATCAAATCAAGTACATTATAATTCCTATACTAATAGAGAATATTAGCATTCTAAAATGTCTCCACTGTTCTATGTGTTTATTATTGCAAAATTCACCATTAAGTCAAATTAATTTCCAAATTTCAGAGATGAGATCTTGGAAATAAAATCTGTTATCTTTTCTACCCTAACCAGCAAGGAAATTCTAGAGTATCAGGTAAGTATAAAAGCCACTTTTGGGGACATTCCAAAGAAGTATTAAAGTTACCTCCTTATTCATAAATGTTTATATGCTCTATTCTATGACCCTCCAAAGTTTAGAAAACAAATGTACGTTTAATTCAACACAACAAATATTTATCGAGTACTTGTTAGGTATTGGGACTAAAACTCAAAATTCACAGTGATTTACAATGCCCTTCAAGATCTGTTCCTTGTCTACTTCTCTAGTCCATTACTGGTCATTTTCTACAATCCCATTATATTCTTCATATCCTCAAATGAGACAAGCTCTCCCTTACCTCAGTTCTAGTACATGTCCTTCCCTCTGTTTTCCCTTCTTCATTTATTAATTCCGTAGTTCTCAGCTTAAACGTCATTTCCTTAGTGAGGCCTTCCTTAACTCCCAGGTATGATTAGTCATACCATTCTCTAGCATTAGGTATTTCCCTTTTTAATCTTTGTCATGCTTGTAATTATTAGCTCAATATCTGTCTTTCCCGTGTAAGTTCCACAAGACAAGACCATACCTATATAAATTCACCTCAGTAACCCCAACTCCTAGCACAGAGCCAGGTATATATAAGTGTTTAAAAATGGTATTTTTAAAATGACAACATTATCCTTCAAATTTTGAACATATCTTATTCCTGCATGCTGGCTCTAATTGGTATCTCTAATCTCTCTTCTTTTTTAGTCCATTCTATATACCACTGCCAGATTAATTTTCCTAAAACAGTATTTTCAAGTATAGGTCCCATGTGAAGTTTTAAAGACCATCAATACTTTGGCCCTCATGTTTCTCCCATGTCTACTCAACATGTCTCTTCGACTCTGATGAGACCAAGTCCCTTATTCTCCCTCAATCACTCATCTTCTTACCCACTCAGTCCTCATTGTTTTATCCTTATCTTAGCTAATATTGTTCCCTCTACCAAGTGAAGCTTCTAACTCTTAAATGATCAACTTTTCGGTCTTTCTCAACCTCTAGGTAACATCTCACACCTCTTTTGTGAAGGTTTTCCTGGTTATTCTGGTCTCCCCTTTCTCTCCTACTTAATTCACTTATATGCATTACATACTTTTAATCTTATGAATAATTTTTATAAAACATATGGTAACCATCAGGATTAATGTCATTTTGTCTTTTTATTAGCTGCTTTCTCAATGTACACCCTATGCTTTCTATCAATCTAAGCCAATGGTGACCATGCATTTTAAAACTTATTTTGAAATCTATGAGCATACTTTTTGGGAGTATGAGATACCTTATAATAAAGAGGCTTTTTAATTTATTTTTTTTAAAGCAGATGGGTCAGTTTCTTCAGAGGAGGAGCAAAATGATATAGACCCTACAGAGTGAATGTTCTGTAACTATCTGAAGAAGAAAATTCCAGGAGCTAGAGATATAGTGGTGATAATATAGCAGTAAACATCGATACATATAAGTGTTTTCATTCAAATCTCATGCATGTTGTTTAATTTACAGATCCTGTCTCTTCATTCATAACTTAAGATTCTTTCTTTTTTATAAGATGAACAAAATTCAGTACTGTGTATTTTTCTTACTTCATCCTCCATCCTTTCTTTATTTTCAATCAAATGCTCTATCTTCTGTTGAGACTGTTTCAGATCAACATCTATCATGGAACATTGTTTCTCAATCTGAACAACCCTATTTTCAGCCTTCTCTCTAGCTTCTCTCTCTTCCTTCAGCTTTTTTTCCATCTCTGAAAAAAAAAAAAAGCATACATTTAAAGAGAAAGACTAATACTTTTCACTTCACAAGGGGTGCATAAAACAAATTAGTGCCAAGTATCCCTATGGTTTTTATCCTGGGATTCTAAGAGCACTATTCAGTATGTAAGTTTTAATGTTATTTGAACTATTTGTATAGTCAGATGTCTAAAGAGAATTATAAAATATGTGAAGTAATAAAATAAAACCTTATAAATTGAGCCTTTACTCATTGATATGAGAGATTGTTTAGTACCATTCTCAGGCCAGAAGATGAAGAGTATGGTTGGAAAGAAAATGGAGTAACTAAGGAGAAAAATGGAGGTAGAATAGGTGATAGCAGAAAAATGAGGTATGGTTATTAATCTGTAACTTGTTTTGATTCAAAAAAAAGTTTCAAGAAGTTTTGGGCTATGATGGGAACTATAATTTATGCAACTCAGATAAACAAGATTCCACAGATACATTACCAGAAGATATTAAGCTATAGCGGGGCTCCAATTTTGAGATACGGTAACTAAAGATCCAAGAGGTTAATTTTTCCATGGTCTTGCAACTAACTAGTAAATTGCACCATCAGGATTCAAAGAGAAGTTTATGACTCTAAATGTGTGCTTTTCCCATTAAAAACACTTCCTCATAAATGTAAAATTAAAAAAAAAAAAAGAGATAGAGGAAACAGCAAAGGACAAGGATAAAAGAATAGAAGTGCATGCTATGTTGTCCAGGGAACAAAAGCAGAATTACCATTTACTTAGTGCTTATTATTTTCAGCCATTATGGTAAAATCACCAACTTAAGAATATATATACTGAGTGCTTACTATGTGTCATGTACTGTTCTCAGGACAAGGACTCATAGGGTGAACATACACAATACATATATTACACATTGCAATAAACAAATTATTTCACTTAATCTTCAGTCCCTATTTTATAGATGAAGACTCTGAGTCTCAGAAAGGTTAAGTGATTTGCCTTAGGCCACATAACCAGTAAGTGGTAGAGCTGGGATTCCAAGTCAGGTCTAAAAGACTGAAAAAGACTTAAAGAGCTCACATTCTTGGCATGATGGTTAACATACCTAAGCTATTAGTTTATAATACATAATAGTTCAATAAGAATGCAATGAGTACCTATGATATGCCAGACTCTGTATCAATTCCTGGGGATGCAAAGAAGCTAGGCACAACGTCTGATCTCAAGAAGTTGTGCTAAAGACAGAGTATGATAAATATAATATCAGATTAATATAATACAAGATGTTATTGGGAGCACAAATGATTTTCTCCTTGGGATGGTGGAATGATTTATGGAGAAAGTGACTGTTTAAGCTGAGGTCATGGACATGTGGAAAAAAGGTATTCTAGACACAGGAAGTAACATATAAAGGAGAGTGACAGAGCATGGCAAACTGCAGGAAGGAACAAATACACTTTTTTAAATTTCAAATTTTTAAAGACCAATCATGCAGACCATAAAGGATTCCCACAGATCACCCCACCCCCACCACCTTACATTGTTGTGACACATTTGTTACAAAGATGAAAGAACACTGTCACAATATTACTGCTAACTATAGTCCATAGCTTATATTTGTTGTATTTTCCCTACAAACCTTCCTTTTATTAATACCAGGTATTGGTATTGTATATTTGTTATAGTTCATGAGAGAATGTTCTCATATTTGTACTGTTAGCCATAGTTCATCACTTACCATGGGGTTCGCTATGTTATACGGTCCCCTGTTTTGCACAATTCATCCAAAGTGTATACTCATTGGCTCCCAGTTTCATCACAGAGCTGTGCTGTCATCAGCTCGGTCCATCTCAGAACGTTTTCAATACTCCCAAAGGAAAAATCCCATAACCCCCTATACCCTCCCATTATTGACACTTTGCCATTGCTGTAAAAATATTAACATATTACAGTTAACTATAGTCTATGTTACATTAGTTCTCTTTTTTCATGTATCTCCATATTCTTGTTTTTTTTTTCCTTTGAGGTACCAGGGCCAGGGATTGAACCCAGGACCTCATATATGAGAAACTGGCACTCAACCACTGAGCCACATCGGCTTCCCTGAGTTGGTTTTTGTTTGTGTAGCTTGTTTTTTTTTTTTTTCAGGAGGCACTGGAACCGAACCCTGGACCTCCCATGTGGGAGGCGGGTGCTCAATCACTTGAGCCACATCTGTTCCCCTCTCCATATTCTTAACACCTCATAATAGAGGAATATTCTTGTATTTGTATTATTAACCACAATCATCATCTACCACCAAAAATCACTATGTTATAGGGTCCCTAGATTATATTCTCGCTTTTTTTCAATTGACACAAACCTCCCTAGACTATCCCTTTCAGCCATATTCACATTTATAAATTGGCAGTGTTAGTTAAACTCACTATAATGTGTTATCATCAACTCTATCCATTTCCCCACATATACAATCCCCCTTATTAAACATTCTACATACATTCAGCATCAGTTCCCCCAGTTACCCCTTCTCAACTCACATTCAATCTCCTAGTAAACTATACTCTATAGTTTTTAACTCCATGAGTTTACAGTTTACTCATTGAACAAATATGCTTTAAACCTCTGACTCACAAACTATCACCTTTATCTTTCCACCTAACTTACTTAAGGACTCCCATTTCAACAATTCTTTGACCTCAAAACCTCCAATCCATTATTCTCATCATTTTTTCTACTGTCAAGCACCCCCCCACCCAGCTTTGATTATAAATGCCACTATTATTAACCATTTGTGTGTTTTTTTTTTTTA
>JAQZBX010058108.1:0-17808 GCA_029593785.1 Cabassous unicinctus
TTATATGTCTGAAGTTTTAAGAATGTCTTGATATTTTACACTCCATTGAAAAATTCAAAAGATAATGTTCCTATCCACATTTGAAGAAATTGCTTAATTCCTACTCATATTCACCAATACACACCTGTCTCCTGCTTGGGATAATTTTATGATTATTTTTAAAATTCTATGTTTTATTACAATTCTTGGTAATGACTTTTCAATTTTATTTTTCCTGTAGTTATATAATAAAGATGAATATTCCAGTGTCATGATTTTTTTCTTTCACATAAAATAATTGTCAAAAATATTTTATGAGTTCACAGAGCTAATAGTTTTATAATAAGATTCATTTCCTTTTTGTGACATAACAAATATATTCAGAAAATTTAGATAATTTATGAACTTAATATATATATATATATATATATATTTTTTTTTAAGATGCTTAGATTACGTAAATGTTACACAAAAATGACAAGGATTCCCAGGTTCCCCACCTCCTACACCTCCCATAACATCCCACAAAAACATCTTTCATTAGTGTGGCACATCACCTACAATGGATATACACATCTCGGGGCCTTGCCATTAAGCATGGACCATAGTTCACATTATAGACCCCACTCTCTCCCACACAGTTCTGCATGTTATATGCTGATGTAAAATGGCCTAGGTCTATCATTGTAATGTCATTCAGGATAATTCCCAAGTCCTGAAAAAGCCCCTGTATTACAACTGCTTTTCCCTTCCCTGCCCCAAAAGTGTCCAGTGGCCACTGGCTCCACCTCACTGTTGTAATTTCTCCCATTACTTGAATCACAATATGTCTACAACAGAATACCAGTGACTCCACATTAGTCTATAGCTCTTCCCCCAATCCTGAGGAGTTTGGAATGGTGATGTCCAATCCACCTCCAAGTGAGAGGAGGCTTATATCCCATGGATACGATGGATGGTATTATCCTGTCTGCAGCTGGAGACTCTCTCCATTCCCTGGGATGGCCATTGTCCATCATCATCTCACCAGGTGAATTGGGTGAGTCCATTGAGCTGTAGACTAGGAGTTGCAGCTCCAGCAAGATTCCAGGCACAGCTGGCACATGGGCAGGCCAAAGGCTCCAGTCTCTGTAAGTACACCTAGAAACTCCAGCACCACATATAGGTTTGAATAGAAGGGACTGATGGATCATATGCAGGGAGGACTTATTTGTGTCCAACTCTGTCACTCTGAGGAGCACAGATTCCAAAGTATACCCCACTGATAAGGCATCAATCTCTGGAGCTATCCCCCCTTATATAGGACCTGGGTGTCTCCAGAGCCCTCAGAAGCCCCTTTGTGTGGGGTGATATCCACTTTGGTGTTCTATGAGATCCTATCGAGGTGTGCATAAGCGTTACCTCCGGGATGGCCTCCTGACTCTCTTTGAAGGCTCTTAGCCACATGAACTCATTAATCTTTACCTTTTCCCCCTTTTATTCAAGGTCTTTTTACAGTCATATTGCCAGTTGGCACTTGGTGTTAATCCCTCGTTGCCAGGGAGGCTCATCTCCCGGAGTCATGTCCCAGGCTGGGGGGAAGGTAATGCCTTCATATGCTGAGTTTGGTTTAGAGAGAGGTCACATTTGAGCAACAATGAGGCTCTCAGGTGGCAACACTTAGGCACCCCGTAACAGTAGGCTAAGTTTCAATTACAAGAGCAAAGGCTCATAGGACTAGTAATCAATAACAAGAACCCATCAATGGACCATCGTCCTTTGCCAGACACTGCTCCTGCACTCGGGGGACTGTTGCTGCTCCCTTGGAGAATGTGGCAGAGCTCTACAGTCTGGGAATTCAGTATTCCTTCATTTATTGAGTGATTGTTCACCCACTGTAATTATGCCCTACCCCTTGACATTTGGAAAATTTTATATATCTTTCATGTATATTCAGATGAACTTCCTCCCATGAGTCCCCCATCACAGACACCCCCCAACAATGATCCTCTGCAGCCCCCATTGTAACCCTTCTGTGATCTAAACCTTCATTGAAGATGAAGCCCATATAATAACCAAATACAATTAATAGGAAAATGAAATAATAAGCTTAAATGCAAGAGATAAAATACATGGAAACTCAGAAAGAAAAACTAAAAATAAAATATAATTAAAGGATTGGGACATTCAAAAAATGGGAAAAAGGTTTTTTTAATTTTTTTTCCTTTTATCACTGCATTATTGGGTGTCCAGTCTCTACTGTGGCACCTTCCTCCTCTCACTCCCCAGTGTCTCCCAAATTTTCATTTACTTTTCAAAGAAGTTTTAGGTCATAGCAAAGTTACACACACAATACTAGAGACTCTCATATACCCAAACTCCTCCCCCTTTCCTACCCCATATTAAAACCTTTTTGTATGTGGGTGGTGGCATTGTTATAACTGCTATACAGATAGTGAAACATAACTACTAAATATTGTCAATGGTTTAAAGTATAGTTTACAATTTAGATAGTACAGTTTAATAATTTTTGATATTTACCATGTCCTGTGCCCATTACGATAAGGTAATGAAAAACATTTCCCCTGACCACTAAATACCCCATTTAATCTTTTCTGTTCTTTCCTCTCCATCCCCCTGGGGCACATGACACCCTCCTGTCTTGACTCATTGGATGACAAGATTCATAGTTACATGCCACAAGAGGTCTTGACATGCTGATTATCCTGCCCTGTTAGGATCCACCCTTGCTCTTAAGAGACACCCAACTGTCTGTTTCTGGGTGTATCGGTCCTCCCAAAGATGGGGGTCCATCTCCATCACACTCACCGTGTGGGTCTCCATCCCTGACACAACATATTATGACAGGATGAACACTCACTCAGTCCCCAGAAGCCTACTCCAGATGTGCCCCGTTTTGAATGTCCCCCCAACCTACACGCTAACCATGACACTACCTAGTCATATTGTCATAAGAGCATTCCCACTCCTGAACTTTCAACCTCATACACACAAATCCCATGTTCACCTAGTCCTTATCCCATCTCTCCATCCAGTATCCTGGGTAATTTAATCCACCCTTCCTAATCTACCCACCTGTCAACCCTGCATCACCAAACCTAGTAATATCACTCCACACCTGTCCTATCCGTCAATGTGCAACTACACTCTATCATTTTACCATAGATTATGTCCATATGGGTGATGGCTCACAACCTTTTCTTCTCTTTCTCTCTCTTGTTAACCTTTCTTTCAGACAATGGTTCTCAGAGACTGCTCACTTTCCTCAGTTCAAATCAGTGAAGTCATGTACTGTTAATCCTTCAATGCCCGGCTTCCTTCACTCAACATAAGGTCTTTAAGATAAATCCATGTTACTCCGTGTCTTAGCACTTTATTGCTTCTTACAGCTGAGTAATATTCCATTGTATGTATGTACCACATTTTCTTTATCCATTCATCTGCTGATTCCAACTTTTGGCAATAGTGAACAATGACTCTGTGAACATTAGTGTGCATATATCCGTTCGTGTCTTTGCTTTCAATTCTTCTGGGTATATACCCAGAAGTGGAATCGCTGGATCATATGGAACATCTATTGTTAGTTTTCTGAGGAACTGCCAAACTCTCCTTCACAGTGGCTGGACCATTCCACAATCACACCAGAAGTGGATGAGGGTTCCTATCCTCCACAGCCTCTCCAACACTTATAGACTACTGTTTTTTTAATAAGTGCCATTCTGATGGGTGTAAATGATATCTCATTGTACTTTTGATTTGCTTTTCCCTAATAGCTAGCGAAGTCGAGCATTTTTTCATGTGCTTTCAAGCCATTTGTATTACTTCCTTGTAGAAGTGTCTTTTCAGGTCACTTGCCCATTTTTTAAATGGGTTGTTTGTCTTTTTATTTTCGAGGTGTAGGATTTCTTTGTATATGCAGGATATTAGGCTCCTATCAGATATATGCTTGCCAAATATTTTCTCCCATTGGGTAGGTTGCCTTTTTATTTTCTTGATAATGTCCTTTGAGGAGCAGAAATTTTTAATTTTGAGGAGATCCCATTTATCTATTTTTTCTTTTGCTGCTCATGCTTTGGGTGTGAAGTTCATGAAACCATTTCCTATTACAAGGTCCTGTAGATGCTTCCCTACATTATCTTCCAAGGTCTTTATGGTTTTGGCTCTTATATTTAGTTCTTTAATCTACCTTGAGTTGATTTTTATATAAGCTGTGAGGTGGTGTTCCTCTCTCATTCTTTTGGATATGGATATCCACTTATCCAAGTACCACTTGTTAAAGAGGCCATTCTCTCCCAAATCAGTGGGCTTGGTGGTCATCAAATATCAGATGACTGTATATGTGAGGATCTATATCAGAACTCTCAATTCGGTTCCATTGGTCAGTATGTCTATCCTTGTGCCAATACCATGCAGTTTTGACCACTGTAGCTTTGTAGTATGTTTTAAAGTCAGCTAATATGATACCTCCAACTTCATTTTTCTTTTTCAATATGTCTTTGGTAATTGGGGGCCTCTTAACTTTCCAGATATATTTTGTAGTTAGTTTTTCCAGTGTCTTAAAAAATACAGTGTTGATTTTTATTGGGAATGTAGATTAGTTTGGGTAGGATAGACATCTTGATGATATTTAGTCTTCCTATCCATGAACAGGGAATATTCTTCCATTTATTTATATCTTCTTTGATTTCCTTTAACAGTGTTGTGTAGTTTTCTGTATATAAGTCCTTTACATCTTTAGTTATATTTATTCCTAGATTTTGTTTCTTTTAGTTACTATTGTAAATGGAATTTTTTTCTTGATTTCCTCCTCAAATTGCTCATTATTTGTGTACAGAAATGCTACTGATTTTTGAGCATTGATCTTATAGTCTGCAACATTACTGAAATCCTATATAAGTTCTAGAAGCTTTGTTGTAGATTTCTCATGGTTTTCTACGTATAGGATCATGTCGTCTGCAAATAATGAAATTTTTACTTCTTCTTTTCCAATTTGGATGCCTTTTATATCTCTTTCTTGCCTCAGTGCTGGTGCAAGTACTTCTAAGAAAATGTTAAATACGAGTGGTGATAGTGGGAATCCTTGTCTTGTTCCCAATCTCAGAGGGAAGGCTTTTAGAATTTCAGCGTTGAAGATGATGTTAGCTTTGGGTTTTTCATATATACCCTTTTTCATATTCAGAATGTTTCCTTCTATTCCTATCTTTTGTAGTGTTTTTATCAAGAAAGAGTGCTGTATTTTGTTGAATGCTTTCTCTGCATCTTTAGAGATGGTCATGTGATTTTCTTTTTTCAATCTGTTTATGTGGTGTATTACATTGATTGATTTTCTTATATTGAACCATCCTTGCATAGTCGGGAGAAACCCACTTGGTCATGGTGTATAATACTTTTGATAAGTTGTTGAATGCGATTAGCAAGTATTTTGTTGATGATTTTAGCATCTAGGTTCATTAGAGAAATTGGTCTGTAATTTTCCTTTCTTGTGGTATCTTTGTTTGGTTTTGGTATTAGGGTAATTTTGGCATCATAGAATGAGTTAGGCAATATTCCTTCTACTTCTATTTTTTGGAAGAGCTTAAGCAGAATTGGTGTTAGCTCTTTCCAGAATGTTTGGTAGAATTCAGCTGTGGAGCCATATGGGCCTGGGCTCTTCTCAGTTGGTAGATTTTTGATGACTGAGTCTATCTTGTTACTTGTACTTGGGCTGTTGAGTTCATCAATTTCTTCTTTCATTAATGTAGGCTGTTTGTGAGTTTCTAGAATTTGTCCATTTCCTCTAAATTATCATTCTTGTTGGCATATAATTTTTCAAAATATCCTCATATGATACTCTTTATTTCTGTGGGGTCATTAATGATAACCCCTTGCTCATTCCTTATTTTGTGTATTTGCATCTGTTCTCTATTTTTCTTTGTTAATCTGGCTAAGGGTTTGTCAATTTTATTGATCTTCTCAAAGAAACAGCTTTTGGTTTTGTTTATTTTTCCTAGTGCTTTCTTATTCTTTATTTCATTTAGTTCTGCTCTAATCTTTGTTATTTCCTTCCTTTACTTTTAGTTTGTTGTTGTTTTTCCAAATCCTCCAAGTTTGCAGTTAGGTCTTCAATTTTAGCTCTTTCTTCTTTTTTAATATATGTATTTATGGCTATGAACTTCCATCTCAGGACAGCTTTGGCTGCATGCCATAGGTTTTGATATGTTGTGTTGTCATTTTCATTAGTTTCAAGATTGTTACTGACTTTTTTGAGATTTCCTCCTTGGCCCACTGTTTGTCTAAGAGTGTGTTTTTTAACTTCCATATCTTTGTGCCTAATCTGTTTCTCTGGCCCTTAGTGATTTCCAATTTTATTCCATTGTAGTCAGAGAAATTACTTTGTATAATCTCAATCTTTCTGAATTCATTGAGATTTGTTCTGTGGCCTGGCATGTGGTCTATCTTGGAGGATGATCCATGTGTACTTGAGAAGAATGTAAATCCTGCTGTATTTGGGTGTAGTGTTCTTTATATGTCTATTAGGTTCAGGTCCTCTAATGTATTATTCAGTGTCTTTGTTTCTTTATTGATTCTCTGTCTAGATGTTCTGTCTAATGGTGAAAATGGTGTAGTAAATTCTCCCACTATAATTGTAGAGGCATTTATTTCTCCACTTAGTTTTTCCAGAGTTTGTCTCATGTATTTTCAGGCACCCCGATTAGGGGCATAAATGTTTATGATTGTTCTCTCTTCTTGAGAGATTGCCCCTTTTACTAATATATAGTGTCCATCTTGTCTCTTATAATAGTTTTGCATTTAAAGTCTCTTTTTTTATGATTTTAGGATAGCTACTCCTGCCCTTTTTTTGCTATTGTTTGCTTGTAAAATTGTTTTCCAGCCATTCACTTTCAGCCTCCTTGATTCCCTGGGTCAAAGGTGGGTTATTTGTAGACAGTATATAGATGGATTATATTTCCTTATCCATTCTGCCAATCTGTGTCTCATGAGTGGTGAACTTAATCCATTAACATTCATTGTTATTACTCGCAATGAATTTCTTACTTCAGCCACGTTTTCTTTGTGTTAATTTATGTCATATGTTGTTTTTATTTCTCTTTTTGTCTTTTTAGTTGTTTTTACACTGTGCCCCCAACTCCTTCTCCCTTGTTTTTTCCTTTCAACTTCATTTACTATTACTTGATGTGCAGTTTTCTTATTGGCATACTCTCTTAATTTTTGTTTATCTGTGAATATTTTGAACTCTCCATCATTTTCGAATGCCGGTTTTTTGGATAGGGAATTCATGCCTGGAAAGTTTTTTCTTTTAGTACTTTGACTATATTATACCACTGCCTTCTTGCCTTCATTGTTTCAGATGAGAAATGAACACTTAATCTTATTGTGGTTCCCTTGTATGTGATGGTTCTCTTTTCTCTTGCTGCCTTGAGTATTTTCTCTTTGTCTTGAACATTGGACATTTTGACAAGTATATGTCTTGAAGTTGGCCTGTCGAGATTTATGCTGTTTGGGGTGTGCAGTGCTTCCTGGACTTGCACATCCATCTCTCTCAATAGGGTTGGGAAGTTTTCAGCCATTATTTCCTTCAACAATACTTCTTTTCCCTTTCCCTTCTCTTCTTCTTCTGGGATGCCTATAATGTGTATGTTTGCATGTTTTGTTTTTTCGTTTAAATCCCTGGGTCTCTGCTGGATTTTTTCTGTCTTTTTATCTATCTGTTCTACTATCTGTTTGATTTCAGATGAATTGTCTTCCACATCACTAATTCTTTCTTCTGCCTGTTCAAATCTGCTGTTATGTGAATCCAGCATCTTTTTGATTTCTTGGATTGTGCCATTGACCACCATCATATCTGTTATCTTTTTATGTATGTTTACAATTTCTTCAGTATGTTCACCCAGTGTCTTTTTAATATCCTTAATCTCTTCCTTCTCTTCATTAAGTTGGTCCATGATATTTGTTTGGAAAGCTTTGATTAGTCGTTTGATGTTCTGTATCTCTTTCTGGTTTTTAGTTTGTTCATTGGACTGGCCCATGTCCTCCTGTTTCTCAGTGTCATTTGTAATTTTTTGTTTCCCTCTAGTCATCATTTTATCTTGATGAGTTTATTCAGTTTATTAGCTTCTCTCTCTGCTGTAGAGTTTTATTTAGCTGGTGGTTCTGTGTATGTGTTAAGTTTTCTCTTTGACACTTTTTCTCCGTATTTTATTTCCTTGGTTCTTTCTATTTTCCCTTGAAGGCAAAATATTAGGGCCAGAGGAATCTATAGATGTGAGAAAGAAAGAATGATTATAGTAATGTTGAAAAAAGTTAGATGAGGAGCGATATAAGACTTAGTAAAATGAATATTTAACTCATGTAGGCAGTGTAGAGTAATAGGAAAAAAAGTGGAGCACCGACAATGCACTGGGAAACCAAATAGAGGAAAATATACGTAATGATTTAGAAGGCTAGAATGATGAGGAGGGAGAGAAAGAGTAAAGAAAGGACTGAAAGGAAAAAGTTAATATTAATAAAAAATGAAGAAAACAGAATAGACAGAATAGAAATTGACACCCTTGAAGTTGTGAGCTTATGAAAAAAAGTGATATGTAAGAACCACAACAGAAAGCAGAAAGCTGAAAGATGAAGGGAAGTAAAGAGATAACGTTGGTACATAAAATCAATATAGACAGACAATGGGAAATCAGTGTAGAAGCAGCACAGCAAAGAAGAGACAAGCTAGTAGCGCCTAATTTAAAATAAAAAATAAAAATAAAGAAAGAAAGAAAGAAAGAAAAAAGGGGGGCAGAGGAAAGAGGAATGAAAAGGAAGAGACAACAAATAAACAAAGAAAAACCAACCAACCACAGAAGCAAGCAGTCAATCAAAGCTAAGGAAGAACAGTGTTCCTTCTTGGGCCCTTTTGGAACCTCTCAGCCTGCTTGTGTTCATCAATCAATTGCCCTGCAAGGTTCTATCTGCAGGGTTTTGTGTGTGTGTGTGTGTGTGTGAAATAAGGGACCCAAAATATGCCCTCTTCTTGACCACCCCCTTCACTGAGGGGACCCTAACTAGGCTCGTGGATGCTAATCAAGCACTTCCCGCTTCCTGGCCTCCCCAGGGGAGCTGACGCTCTGATGCTAGTCAGTGCAGAATGATAAAATTGGCTGACTCCACACCCTCTGGTTCCAAGCCTGAATATCACTGGGCTGTTGGGTAAATCAGGCTTCCTCAGTAGATTCGCCTTTCCCCTCAGCCTGGCGCGGCTTCAAGCCAGATTATTTGCTCCCCAAAGCTATGAGGGAGTCCATGCAGCCAAATCCACAGAAAGGAAACCCCTCTCCATCTTCTGTCAGAACACTCCCACTCTTGGAGGATGCTCCCACTCACTGGGTTGCTCGTGGGGGTTAGGGTGTATCCCGGGGGAGCTAGGTAAATCAACCTTCCTCAGCAGATTCACCACTCCCCTCAGCCTGGTCCTACTTCAAGCCAGCTATTTTGTTCCCCAAAGCTGCAAGGGGTTTCAGGCAGCAAAATCCACAGGAAGGAGTGCTCTCTCGACCCTCCACCAGAATCTTACCACTTTCAGAGAGAGCTCCCTCTCACCGGCTTGCCAGCAGGAGTTGCGGCTCAAACCAGCCTTTTTCCCTGAGGTGGGCTCAGCCGTCTGTGTTTACCACCACAGGCAGGGAAAAAACTCATGAAAACTTCCCAAGTAATCTGCACCATCCATCTCCCTCCAAAGCAATGTTTCTAAGGTTCTTGCTCCATGCACCTCCAACACAGACCCCTGGGCAGGACCCTGTCCCCTATCAGCCATCCTCAGAGAGCGAGTCAGCAAGTGCCCTCCTAAACCGATGTTATCTTCCCCCTATCCTTAATATACTTTTAACAAGTGATAACAATTACCTATGATTGAATGAAAGTTTCAAGAGTGGTGATACTGCATGGCAGAAGGCACACCTCTTATTATAAATTGTAAGTTGAGAAAGAAGAGTATACTATGGTCATATGTCCAGAAATAGGAACAATATCAGAAGGAACATTTTCTTTTATCTTCACATTTTGTATTAATATTTCTAAATTTTAAGCTTTACTTAAATTTATTTGTATGTTTAAATAAATCTAATAAATTTAAATTTACTTACAATTACTTCTAAATTTTTAAGTAATATTTTTAATTTTAGTTGTCATTACCTTCTAAGTTTTAATTTTCTCTACTAGCATTAATTTTATCTCTACTCAACTTAAATTTACTTCTAATGTATTTCTTACATTTAATTCATTTGCATGGAAAAATATCCTTTTCATTTATTTTGTATTTTTGCTTGCTTGCATTGTCATTCACTTCATTCTTCTTCCTTATATTCTTCCCATTCTATAACTCCTCTATTTCTGTTCTTTTTCTTGATTATAGTTCTTTCCTTAATGAGATATATGTTTTTTTTTCTAGATTCCACATCAGTTCATCTCATTTTCTCTACTGCTTGCTTCTCATTCTACTCATGATTCTTTACTTCAAGGTTTAAGACATCTTGTAAAGTGAAATAAGCCAGACACAAAAGGACAAATATTTTATGATATCACTGATATAAAATTAAAAGATTAAGCAAATTTCTATAGTCAAATTCTAGAAAATAACATACAGGGGGCAGAGTGGGGTTTGAGAATAGGGAGTTAAAGCTTAAAATGTAGAGTTTCTATTTGGAATGACAGAAATATTTTGGTAATTGATTATGGTGATGGTATCTCAACATTGTGAACATAATTAACAACACTGAAATATATACCTGAAGGGATAACAGGGGAAATATTAAATTACATATGGAAACAGAGTAAAAATTTTATTTAAAAAATCCAGGAAACCACACTAAAGAAACATTGAACCCTAAATTAAAGCATGGACTTTAATTAATAGTACAGTTACAAAAAAACGTTTTCATCAATTGTAAAAAATATACCACATCAATGAAATGTGTTAATGGGGGAGCATATATGGGAAACCTGTACTGTGTGCATCTTTGTTCTGTAAACACAGAACTCCTCTAATAAAAAAATACATATATGGGTGACTTTATCATTGCTGTCGGTTAGAGATGACATCAGTTTGACTACCAAGGAGTAGCATGAAGGGACATTTTAGGGTGAACAGTTCTGTGTCTTGATTTGGTGATGGTTACATGAAGACTCAGAATTTTGGAGAGTTGTTGTGTCACAGAAGAGTCGCAACTGTGGCAGGGTAGGATTACTGGTGTGGGGTGTCATTGATGGGGTGATGTGTGGGGAAAGGTGCACCTGAGTCATGCCGCTAATACATATGAATATGTTCAAGTGTTCATGGGGCATTGTCTCAGTGGGTAAAAATCCACACAATAATCAAAAGAATATTGAATTCCCATCCTGGGGATTCCTGCTACACTCTCTAATAGAATGGCAAGAATCCCCTGAGTACAAGGGCAATGCCAAGTGAAAGAACACAGACTGTCCTTGATACTGCTGATTGTACTTATCAACTTCTCCTTGTGAAATTGAAACTTAGTCTAGTATTATATATAGCCTAAAAGTTACCTCCTGAAAGCCTCCTTATTGCTCAAATGAACCTCTCTCTAAGCCAAATTGAGCATATATATGTGCTACCTTCCCCCCAGCATGGGACATGAGTCCTGGGGATGAGCCTCCCTGGCATTGGAGGATTATTAGCAAACACCAACTAGCAATGCATCTCGAAAAAGACCTTAAACAAAGGGAGAAATATTAAATACAAATGAGTTTTAATGGCTAAGAAATTTCAAAGTGAATTGGGATGTCATTCCAGAGATTATGCTTATGCATGCTTCAGCGGTATCTCATTGAATGCCATAGTAAACTGTGCCTCAAATAGCAGGGCTCTTGAAGTCTCAGAGACATCCAGATAGAGATATACAGATCCCATAATCAAGGTAGACAAGATTAAGAATTTGGCACTCTGTCAGTGGGGCTTTATTTGGAATTTATCCTCCCCAGTATAACAGAGTTGGAGTCATTTATATTTTCCCTCCACATGGCTTTTATGCCCCTTTCATTTGAACATGTAATTAGCAATATACTTGTTAAATATATGTCCCAGATCATTAAATCTTTGGCCCATTCATGTGCACGTTGAGCCTTGAATATCAGCAGAGTTGCAACACCTAATCTCCAGATCATTGGACTCACCCAGGACAACTAAAAAGGAGATGATGATGCAGAACACACATCCCAAGGAACAGAGAGTGTGTGTAAGTGCAAGCAACATAATACCATCCATCTGCCTCATGGGATCTAAGTCCCCTGTCAATTGGAAACAGAATGGGCATCACCATCCAAAATCCTCAAGTTTGGGAAATGAACAATAGAATAAGGTAAGTTATTATTATTCTATTATGGACATTATTATTCTATCAATGAAAGAAATTTCTGAAGATAGGGAGAGGGAAGAATACGTGTAATATGGAGGAATTTTTTGACATTGGAATTGTCCAGCATGGCATGGCAATGATGGATACAGGCCATTATATATTTTGTTATAAACTACAAAATTGTGTGGGACAGAGTGTAAACTATAATGTAAATTATAGTATACAGTTAGTAGCAATGCTTCAATATGTGTTCATCAATTGTAACAAATGGGCCACCCTATGAAGGATGTTGTTAATGTGGGAAACTGTGGGAGTAGGAGGGCTTCAGGCATTTGGGAATCCTCTGTATTTTTTATGTAACAGTTTTGTAATCCAAAGCTTCTTTAAAAATAAAAACTAAATTAATTAATAAACACTAAATGAATAAAGCAAATTTTACTTTTTTAGGACTCAACAAAAAATAGAAAATCAATAACATTGTAGGTGTTCTAGGTATCTTTCATTCCCATTTTCACATCCTCTAGGCCCAGCTTTTTGCACTGGCTGATATTGCAATACCAGCTGGTCAGATGTGTGCCTAACAGCACCTCTCAGCTTCATCTCCTAGTTTTTCCTTTCTTTTCTAAGGCTTTGGGCTCTGCATGATGGACAGCAGGCAGGGAAGAATTCATACCAGCCTCTGAGAGAGTCAGCATCCCTTATACAATTAATGGGAAATGAAAACAACTGAAAAATACTCCCATTTCCATATCTTTAACAGATTTTTCTAAGTTTATTCCAATATTTGAAATATATATATATAACATCTTTGAAAATTATAAGTAGCTTAATAAGTACTTTATTAAAATTGAATTGATATCTTGACTTGATCTTAATATTGATTCTAAACAACATAAAGATTTTTATATAAATTATTATAATTCAGATCAATTGTCACAAATTATTATTTACTGACATAGATTTGAAAATCAGTAAGGGGAAGAATTACTTTTTTAAAAGTACAGAATTATTTAAGTAGTGTTTTCTAAACACAAAAATTAATATTCATTAAATCCAAACAGCAACAAAGTTCTACATTTTTAATTATTTACAATGTTTGTGGTAACGTATTAACATAAAACTTGCCATTTTAATCATTTTAAGTGTACAATTCAGTGGCACTAATTACCTTGAAAATTTGCTGTCCTCATCACAGCTCATGAACAAAATTTTTAATAACCCAAAACAGAAACTGTACAAATTAAACAATTGCTCCCCATTGAATCTTTCCCCTAGCTTCTGGTAATTTTAACCTGCTTTCTAGGTCCATAAAAGTCTTATTCTAGATATTTCATATAAGTAAAATCATACAATATTTACCCTTTTTATCTGGCTTAATTCACTCAATATAATGATTTCAATATTGCTCAAACATAAAAATGAAATTCTGTTATATTCTACAATAGTGATGAACTTTGAAAAATCCTGAAATTTTGAAGTAAAAAATAATTGATTTATAGTGAGAAGTTATGAAATTTATTGAAGTATAATACTGATCAAAAATAACTACAAAAGTATTCATAAGACTTAATATGAACAAATTATTATTTTATTATATAAAATCAAAACATGTATTTATCTAATGTTAAAGGATTTATCATTAATTTTATGGTGTATATATCTCAAATATCTGATTTCTGATTCACTCCTACAAGAGGAAATTGTAATATCTTTGCAGTATTTCTCTACTTTTATGGAATGAAACATGTCCCATACAAAGATATGTCCATGTCCTAACCCCTGGTCCTCTGAATGAGAATTTATTTGCAAATAGCTACTTCCAAAATCCAATTGCTTAAGTGAGTCCAAACTAAATGAGTATGGACTTCAATCCAATATGACTGGAAACCTTTAAAGCAGAGGAAATTTAAACACAGGATGAGCAGATGGTGAGAAATATGGGCATTTTTCAGAGACAGAGATTGAGTCATGGAATACTGGTAAGTCACAAACATAAATCTACAGTCTTCACAGTATGGATGATCCTGTTAAAACCTTCATTTGGGACTTCCAACTTCCAAAAATTAGAGGAAGTAAATTCCTGCAGATTAAGCCAAGTCAGTGATAGTTTGTTATAGAAGCACTGGACAACTTCCTTCTTATCTTAAGGACTACTGCTAGAAGAATACTGCAATTTTCTGAATTCCATTTCTCATACCTGCTTTAAAAACAAACTCTCATCACTTTAGATCATGTATTGCAAGTTATGGAAGATCTGCTGAATTTTTCTATGAAATTTTAAAATTTCAATGAATATAGTATTTGTATATGGAGACTCCATTTGTATATTGTTTAAAGGTCTTCACTTTTACACAATACAAAATAATTGATTTATCCTCTTCTTCCATTTCATTTATTTTTTTGCATTTTTTAAATTTAGACACAGTATGGAAAACTAATTGCTCCAATTCTTTTAGAGGTTAACTTGCTGTCTGATGTGGATGCTGATGTATATGATTGCTTTATTATGTGAGGGCATTGTCAGTGAGGTATAATTATGCACCATAGATGTGAAATAGCTGGGAAATATTTGGAATCTGCAGAAGCTAGTAATATTTTGTATGTGATTTCAATAACATGGTAGGCCATGTTTATTCTCTACCTGGCTTCCTTGCTTCATGCTAAGAGAGTATATATACCATGAGGCAAGCAGGTGTTTCAAAGTTTCAAGAAAGACATTTCTATCATGTGAGTCTCTGTCAAAGAGTATTCTTCAGCACTATTTCTTAGACTGTTTAGTACAATTTTTATTGAAAAATTGTAGTTGAGTGATAAGTAATAATATTATAGTTTCACCCTCACTTTTCCTGTATTATTATTATATTATCAATTTCTCCATACATGTTTTCCTGAAAAAAGGTGTTACAGCTGCAATACAGCTAAAGGAAATGTGCTACTACTGCATAAAATATTAAATGATTATCATATGAAAAAATGACTTTTATGAGTAAAGCAATAAAATCTAATGAATATACAACAAAGACATTTAGAATATTGTATGAAAGGATGGTGACTTTTCCCAATTTGCATTTTTTATATAGTAGAAATTGATATCAAATATTAATATTATCATTTGGTCCATATTATCATTTGGTCTTTTTTTAAAAAATTTTACTGGGAGGTCCCAGTAAAAATTTCATGCAGAAATGAAAAAATTGGCAGCATCTCTCTAACAGCATCAGGTGATTCTTTTCCCTTACAACATTTCAGATATGAAAAAGATAATCACATTATATTGGAAAAAAATTATTTTTCTCAGTAACTTATGTTGGATAAATAGTTATTTAGAGAACAGAGAAAGATAACCACTTCAGTATATGGAAGTCCTTTAAATTTCAGAGCAATTTAAAATAAATGTGATGAATTAAAGTACAAAGAGTACAAATCATCGAGAATTATTTTCCTTATTTTATCACAAAAATATTTTTCTAGAAAAATATTAACAACAAATGCCAGATTTTAAAGATCACATCATAGAAATAATCAATATCTATTAATTTAAAATATAAATATAATGAAAGAAAAAATGAACTATAAGGAACATATTAATAAAACAATGATTATTATTATTACTATTAAATTAGTAAGTAAAGAGATGACAAAAATAGGTATGTTATAACTCATGGAACTCATTGTCAGTTGAAAGTCATGGGGCAAGTTCACACAAAATGACATGAGGCTGAAGTATACTCAGCAAAACTGTATACCAAAGTGTCTCCCAAAATGTTGGGATTTTAAGGACAATTAATAAAACCTCCTATCCTTTCCTGGGTTCAAATAAATTTAGATATCAGATTTTAAGCACACAGTTTGAAAATTTTTTGACAAAATATATGCCAACACATCATACACTTAGATATAGCTAAAAGCATTTTCACACAGATAGCTCACGCCTTCACCCACCCATTACTCACCGAACCCCACAGCACACACTGTTTTGATTTCTTCAACTATATACTAGTTTTGTTTCTTTAAAACATCATATAAAAACAGCCACACACTTTTGGATCTGGCTTCTTTCTCACAAGCTTGATGATTTTGAGGTCCATCAATTTTGCACGTAGGAAGAGTTTGTTCAAATTTATTACTTTGAATTCTTTTGGTTCCTTCACATATAAATATAGATCTGTTTTTCATATCTGTTTTTCACATTTGAACATATAAATATAGATCTGTTTTTCAATTCCATTCTTTTCCATTGGTCTATATATTTTTTTAATTTTAGTTGAATACCACCACATCTTGGGGATCATAGTTTTATACTGTCATAAAATCAATTATTGCAAGTCTTCCAAATTTATATTCATTATTAATACTTTTTCAGATATCTAGTTCCTTTGTTATATACATATATATTTTAACATTAGCTTGTCAATTTGGCAAAAGTGCCTGCTGATATAGTTTGGTCTTATATTGATTCTAAGAAACAATATGGGTAATCAAAGATGGTAGAATTGGGAATAGCAGGCTGCAACCCTCCTCCAGATACTTTGGGAAGGTAGGCAGCTTTACTTGGCAGAAGGGAAGTAGTGGGACCATGGGGGAAATTGGAGAGGGTAGCTAGAAAAGGGAAACCCATTTGGCTGGGGAGAAAGGGAATACATAGGAGATAGGGTGCTCAAGTTGGCTCAAAGTCAAGGGAAGTCAAGGAAGTGACCTGGCTGGAAGTCCAGTGCTCAGCTGGCTCCTAGAGTGAGTTAAGCCTCCTGACCCAAGAGCAACAATGGAAGCTTCACAGTATCCAGCAGACTTTTGAGATGGGGAGGCTGTGGGGCAAACAAGTGTGGTGGTCTGGCACACAGCCAACTCAGGGGGAGAGAGGTGCAGGGGGAGGGAACATAAAACAAATGGAACAGAAAAAAAATGAACCAGCCAGCTCTGACACAGCTTCAGAGAGGGGGGTGGTGGCAATTGAGTAAGCAGGTTACCACACCCACGCACACTGAGAGAGAGAAGAAATGTGTCTGTGATTGGCAGGCTGACATGCACCCAACAGTCAAAGTGGCAAAAGTCAAAGCATTAGAAGCCTAACTGGCATGAGTTTTAAAAAGAAAAAAAAAAAGGCAAGCAGAGGCAGAGGACAACCTTTCAGAAATCTTCAGAATCCTAACCTAACTCGTGGAGCTGGTGTAGCTCAGTGGTTAAATGCTTGTTTCACGTACACAAGGTCTTATATTCAATACCTGGTACCTCCTAAAAAAAAGCCTAACTGACCTGAGTGATAAAGGGTTGGAGGTAGGAACCTCAGGGGCTACAGGAAGCAGGAGTTGATGGACAAGCAGCTTCAGGACAGGGAATTTATACTGATTGTTTTCTTAAGGTTACATGATATGTTATTTATTTATTCATTCATTCATTCCTTATTCCTTTCTCTACACCTGGGTACCTTACCTGGGGAGGGCAGGCTTGCAAGAAGACTGGTGAGCACTGGCAGCCTAAG